>CM026214.1:9647579-9785079 GCA_014839995.1 Xenentodon cancila | reverse complement strand
TGCAGTCCGTGTTGGTTTCAACTTCCTGGTGATGTCATTGTCTTGTGACGGGAGTATTTTTCTTAGGCAGACACTAGGGACTTCCCACCTCACTTGTTGTCATCTGTCTCAATGTTGCTAAATCATTGTGTGGAGACAAAAACGGGAAGGAATTAAAAATGTAACGGTACATTTTTCACAGTGGTTTTCTGTTGCCTCCAGAAACAGACAGAACCAAATGTCAGAAACAAGATCTTGTACCTGATCCAGGCCTGGGCTCATGCCTTCCGCAACGAACCCAAATACAAAGTCGTTCAAGATACGTATCAAATCATGAAAGTGGAAGGTAAGGCTGCTATAGATGTGTTTTCTTTTATATTTAATGTCGCTAATCTGAAAAAGAAACTATAATCTCAGCGGAGTGTTGTATTTATTCTAATTTGTTTGTTACTGTTCACTTTTTAAAACCTTTTAAGAGATTTACTCGGCTATTCTTTTTCCAACAGGTCATGTTTTTCCTGAGTTTAAGGAGAGTGATGCCATGTTTGCAGCAGAGAGAGTGAGATTTATATATATTTATATAGATATATTATTTCCCTCTTTTGCTGGGTACCCCAGTGTTTGTTTTACTTTGTACATTTTTCCTATGAAATTAGATGCTCGTTATGACAAATTCAGGAGACTGATGATCAGATATACATTCAGTGAACTTGTTTTGTTTGTTTTATTTTTTCCCTTATCCTCTGTGTAGGCCCCAGACTGGGTTGATGCTGAGGAGTGCCATCGGTGCAGAGTCCAGTTTGGAGTTATGACGAGAAAGGTAGGCTGGGCCTCATTGTAATTAGGGCACGTGGAGATTTTATAGTTTCCTTCATTCCACTGGAGCGCTTTGCTCCAAGTATGTGCTTAATGTATAGAAAACGACCTTGATTTATTTATTTATTTATTTGTTTGTTCCGTGCTTCCCCAGCACCATTGTCGAGCCTGTGGTCAGATTTTCTGTGGGAAATGTTCTTCCAAGTACTCGACCATTCCAAAGTTTGGCATTGAGAAGGAAGTGCGTGTGTGCGAGCCCTGCTTTGAGCTGCTTAACAAGTAAGTTCCCTAACGTCATGATGAAATACCATAGCTGGTGTGAAAACCAAACTGGAGTATTAGTGTGTGAAATGTGGTGACCCTAAATCTTAAGGTCGGGCCAGGCTCCAGGCTGTGACTGATGGGGCACATTTAACGACCGCGTTTATCTGTCTTTGTCTGGCCCTACAAAGAGCTCTTTGATCTGTAAAGAAAAAACAAAGTTAGGCAAATATAGTCAAATTATCTCTGCACTTCACAACATAGGCATAGGCATAGCATGCTCTTTTTTTATGACTATATTTAATATGTTTGAAGTCAGCTTTAACAGTATTTAGTAGTGTTTACCATAATGAAATGATCAAGTTTTACATAAGCAACAAGATTATACCCTGCAGGCTGTGGAATTATGAAACAAAATGGTGCAGAATAATAGAACCTCAAACATTTACATCTGCATGAAACAGAAGCTGTATCTTAAAATCAGCTTATTTATCTAGAAGGTTTTGACGTCAAGAGTGCTCTGTAAGTACATGTACATTTACAGTTGTTTATCATGCTTCTGGAGATGAACTCAGGGCTGCAACGAATAATCAACGCTGACGAAAATCAATGACAAAATTGGATGTTACACCATCACACATCTGTTTCATGCTATTGATTTGAACTTTTGACTCTTCTTAAAGAAATAATGGTGGCCATGTTTCTTTTGATGATATCAGTCAATGTAACACCTTAAGAAAGTGTAAAAAAATGAAGACATTTATGTCTGTTTCAGGTGGTTGATGCCACATAATTAACGATGCGCACTCCATCAACTGTGGGAGTACGCTAAAGACATGCTTGGCATGTTTGTTTGTTTTTTTCTAGTCTAAGGCCCACATATCTCAGAAAGTGCTCTCCAAAACTGTCCACCAGTTCCCTCAATTTTCAAAGCTGCCGATAGTCACTCAGCATACATTTTCCTTGAAGTGTAGTGTAGCATACGGTACATGATCAGAAAGATCTTGTTTTCTACTTTCAGTAACCATTTTAAATTTTGATTTGCACCAAGCATTTTTAGGAGTAACAGTGGTGAGAAGCTAACATTCTTACTATTCTTATTCTTGATATTCACTCCACTTATCTGGGGGTGTGTTACAGCAGGTTAAGCAGGCTAAGCAGGTAGGCCCAGACCTCCCTCTCCCTGGTCACATCCTCTGCAGGAATACAGAGGTGTTCCCGGTCCACAGAGAGACTTAATCGCTCCAGCATGTCCTGTGTCTGAGGACTTCCTCCTAGTTGGGCTCAAGAAGGCATCTAACCAGATTATTGAACCACCTTAGTTGGCTACTCTAAATATGGTTGAGCAGAAGGTCTCAGCTGGAGTCTAAGGGAGAATCCATTCACACTGCCGTCTAAATTTGTTTCAGCAGCCTGTATTCTCACAACCTTTTCTTTTTGGTGACTAGCCACAGTTAGTGTTCATAGATCGACCAGATACTTGCCTTTTGGCTCAGCTCACTCTGCATCACAGCAGTACAGAGTACAGAGTTCTCATTAAGGCAGATGCACCCTTCCCTCACTCATGACAAGACCCCAAGATTGCCTCAAACTGATGAGTTGAACTGTCCCTCACTCCCAGACCGGAGAAGACATACTACCCATTTCCAACTAAGGACCATGGCCTCAGATTTGGAGGTGCTGGCCTTCATTCCTGCCAGTTGACACTCTGCAGTGAACGGCCCCAGTGAGAGTTGAAGGGTTGCGACTTGATGATCTAAACAAGACTCCATCAGAAATGGGAACCTGAGGCCACTAAATCAGATCCGTTTCAGCCCATGGCAGAGCCGAGAAATCTTTTTTTCATAAAAGTTGTAAACAAAATCAGCACCAGTGAAAGTTTATCCCAAAATGGGTTTGACTTGCTCCCAGCAATGAGACCAGAGTTCCTCTCCATCTGCACAGGGAATGAATGAGTGAATGATTACTACTGTTGTTGTTTCTATTGTATTTATCTTGTTGTTGTGCGACTTGTGATATTGGAATTAAAAGTTGTTTAAAGGTTCTTGAACGTCTTGTTTTAATGTTTTTTGTGCTGTCATTTCTGGAGAGTTCTTGGTGTTTTATGCAACATGCTCTCCTCTGATTCACAAGGTTGTTTGTCCCTCCTGATCCCTTTTCCTTACCAGCCACCCCTCCCTTTCTCCTCCACTTAGGAAAGCTGAAGGAAAAGCCCCCCCCACAGGCACTGCTGACCTACCACCTGAGTACCTGACCAGCCCGCTGTCCCAACAGTCGCAGGTAATTCTTGAAAAATAGGATGACTTTGTCTTTTTCTTAATCTTTTTATCAGTCCTTGGAGTTTTCAGATTCTCAAATTTGGTTGATGGCTCTTTTTTACTGTTCCTATGCCTAACTATTGCTCCTTTTGATGTCTAGATGCCCCCCAAGAGAGATGAGGCAGCTCTGCAGGAGGAGGAGGAGCTGCAGCTGGCCATTGCGCTTTCCCAAAGTGAGGCAGAGGAGAAGGAGCGGATGGTGGGTTGCACAACAGAAAGTTCAGTTTGCCCTTTTTGATGCCTGATTATTGGGGGGTAATTCTGACACATTGTATAATGGTCACTTTCAGAGACAGAAAAACTCTTACTCAGTGTATCCCAAAGCTGATCCCACCCCAGTGACGTCTTCTGCACCACCAGTCAGCACCCTTTACTCGTCTCCTGTGGTAAGACAAAACCTGTCTATACTAGAAGACATTTTTGTTATAGTGCCATGACTAAAATACTTTGGAAGTTTTGATTATTTCACAAGTATGTCCAGTATATATTAAGTATGTCTTACTGACCATTTTTGCAGAATTCCTCTGCTCCACTAGCCGAGGACGTGGACCCTGAGGTACGTTTAGTTTTTTACTGTCAGTAGTAGTAACAGCATTAGTATTAGTCTTCTGGGTGGAGCCTTTGTCTTTAATTTTTATATGACTATGTCACATAATTCCAGCTGGCCCGCTACCTGAACAGAACGTACTGGGAGAAGAAGCAAGAAGAGGCCCGGAAAAGTCCAACCCCCTCAGCCCCCGCTCCTGTGTCATTGGCTGAGCCCCTTCCACCAGTCATCCAGCCTGTGGAAAGTCACGTCCCTGTCCAGCCTGTTAGCATAGTGGAGGTGTGTTTACATTTTACACTGATGGCAAATATTGGACAGAATTTTATTTTTTTTGGGCGAGGGGGGCCTTTGGAGTGGCCATGGTATGACTGACTCCACTCACTGCTTCCTTGTCATTCCCTCTTTCAGCAGCAGTACCAGAATGGTGAATCAGAGGAGAACCATGAGCAGTTTCTGAAGGCTCTGCAGAATGCCGTCACCACTTTCCTTAACCGCATGAAGAGCAACCACATGCGTGGGCGCAGCATCACCAACGACAGTGCGGTACTCTCACTCTTCCAGTCCATAAACAACATGCATCCACAGCTGCTGGAAATCCTCAACCAACTGGATGAAAAGAGATGTGAGTGTTAACTTTGCGTGTGTATTTTTGCATACCTGCCTACCTGCTGCGTTTTGTCTAAATCACGAGCTGTATTTCCTTAGTGTACTATGAGGGACTGCAGGACAAGTTGGCTCAGGTGCGTGATGCTCGGGCTGCCCTCAACGCACTCCGAGATGAACACAGAGAGAAGCTGCGCAGAGCTGCAGAGGAAGCAGAGAGACAGAGACAGATCCAGCTGGCACAAAAACTGGAAATAATGAGGCAGAAGAAGCAGGTAATAAAGTTAGTTTGACCAGTAAGAATAGGGATGCTGTTGCGTTACTCTTGACTGTGGCAACAACTGTTTCTCTGATCTCTAGGAGTACTTGGAGATGCAGAGGCAGTTGGCTATTCAGCGTCTTCAGGAGCAAGAGAAGGAGAGGCAAATGCGTTTAGAGCAGCAGAAACACACAATCCAAATGAGAGCCCAGATGCCTGCTTTTCCTCTGCCCTATGCCCAGGTACATGCTGTAAGAGTTTTCTCACCTCGAACAGAATGAACTGACTCCCTCTGACACTGCATTACCTCTTCGAACGTCCTCGTGAATAAATGTTTATTGGTGACTGAATTTTCTGGTATGCAGATGCAGTCTTTACCTCCTAATGTTGCGGGCGGGTTGGTATACCAGCCCGGTGCTCCACCAAGTTACCCAGGCACATTCAGTCCTGCTGGCTCTGTGGAGGGTTCACCAATGCACAACATCTATATGACTCAGCCTGGGCAGACTGCACCAGGACAATACCAGGCCATGCCCAATCCTGCTGCAGGTGAGGAGGTCACCAAACAACTGAATAGATCATAAACTTGGAAAGAAGCCTTTCTTTTAATTGCTTCTCAATTACAAAATTAACCTGGTGGATTGGTTAACTTTTGAGTCTTGAAATACATAATATGATGCTTTGAAATTGTTCAGATTCTTTTTGTGATGTCTCTCTTTGGTCAGATCCCAATATGGTTAATGCCTACATGTATCAGGCTCCAGGCACCAATGGGCAGCCTGCTCCTCCTCCAGGCCAGGCTCCACCCACTACTTGCCCACCCTACACTAACTACCAGCCTACACCAACACAGGCCTACCAGGTCTGAATGACTACAATGGAGTTTTCTGACCATTACATCAAGTACCACCACAATATTTAAAATGATATCTCTGACTGTTCTGTCTGTGCCTTGTGCAGAACGTCGTCTCTCAGGCACAAAGTATGCCCCCCATGTCGCAGGCAGCCCCCTCCAACGGCATGGGTTATATGAGTTACCAACCATATAACATGCAGAACATGATTTCCGCTTTGCCAGGACAGGATCCCAATATGCCTCCCCAACAACAGTACATGTCAGGCCAGCAGCCCATGTACCAGCAGGTCAGTCGTGGGTCATTTATTTATGTTTCATTCCCAAACTGGGACAAACATGGAGATTACTTTTTACTTTAGTTGCTGTTTGTTTCATATCATCTCAGTCTCGTCCTTGCTGGTCTTTCAATATTTCCTTTTACATTCCTTTCTGCAAGGTTGCTCCCCCTGGTGGCCCCCAACAGCAGCAGCAGCAGGCGCAACAGCAGCCACCTCAGTCTGTCCCTGGCAGCACAGAGGCACAGCTCATCTCCTTTGACTAAAGGTTCCCACGTGTCAGAGTCCGACACACTACACCTTCTCTCCTCTTTTGGTTTGTCCCCTTTCTCCATCTGGTTTCTGAGGATGCACTTTGGATACACACTCATAATTCTCACCATCCACCTTGCTGTGATCTTGTGGCAAAGTGAAATATTGTGATATGTTGCAGAACTGTAGTTCTCCTTGCTCCATCTCCCCTGAAGTATGGGAACCTGGTTGGGGGAGGGGGGGGAGCTGTGATGGAGAGCACCATAACCCAGATCCTCTCTCTATCTTCTTCTGTTTTTCCAACTGATATGTATGTAGTATTTCCATATTAGATTAATAACTCAAGTGCAGAAATAGTAAGTGGTATTCAAGTTAAAATGAATAAAAACATACTAATTTAGAAGATAAAAAGAAGACAAAACCATTCTTTATCATATTTTTCTAAAGCAAAATTTGCATGTTAAATTGAGATTATTTTCTGGAATTGAAATGTGTTATTGCATCTTGTCCTAACAGTCTGAGCAGCGACTGAGAGACACAAAGTGGTTTTGAAGAGGTTGTGGACGTCTCAAACGAACATATGTCAGTAGTGAAAGCACAGTGAGAAGCATTAAAGAAATGGAAACAACTCGCATCTCCCGGTGCGCAGCTTAACATTCCAGTTGTAGTTTTCCGATCACTTTTCTCATGCACACAGACTGGGGTCCTCTTGCTTTTTGCATTTATTTGTTGCGTGCTGCTTGGACTGTTGAGTGTCTTTATGTTGTTTCTGAGATGACAAACCGCGTTGCAGGTATTGTACATTGTGGGAAGGGTGTTAGATAATCTGCTGGGTGGCTGTCTAACCTTCACTGAAAATACTGTCATAGACGGACTCATCGAAATTCATAACTAGTTACAATGAAATAGAAATAATAAACGCAGTACAGAATCATAAGTGCATTCTGCAACTGAAATGACTAGTGTTGCCAAACATAAAGCACCATCATAAGGCCGAAGGCATCCAAGAGCCTGTACCTGTGATCAACTGCAGGTCGCCTCCAGGTGCCGCGAGCCGCGTCCAGTTGGTTGTACCTGTCATATGCCGCATATGAAGTACAGCTGGACTCTTTCTGACGTGAATTTAACTGTTCAAGAATGTGGAAATGTAGAGTAAAAGCGATGTGCTGCATGTATGTCACACTTTCAATCTGTCATTTCTGTAACTTTTCAGTTTCCATCTGTGACTTTCTGTCTCCCATCATACTGACTTTATTTTAAAATTTATATTTAATAAATATCAGGTTCTTATTGTCCAGTGGCCTCCGTTTATTTTTATTTTTCTAAGCTGCCTGTGCTCAATGTGTTCAATATGGCAAACCCAAGTCATAGTATTGTGTCACATTTACAAACATTTCTGTGTTCAGGTTGTAACGTTACACTGACATTTACCATCCGTGTGGTTCGTCTTTTCCTATTTAAACTTTAAGAACAAACCAGACCAGACGCAGAGGATTATGATTGTAATAAAATGACAACATGAAATAAATTGAACGACAAACTGAAAGAAACTAAGTAGTTCCAAAAAGGGAGAAAATTAACTTCTCATTTGCAGAAAAACTACATTAAAACAAAGAGAGAAAATATATTCCTTTTATTTTTTTTAATATTAGCCATTTCAGTTGTAATATTCATTCAACATTTATAAGAACCTAATCAGTGGTTGCGCTTGAGCATGGATGTGTTTCTTTTCTATACTATATATGCAAGTCCTCTTCCCAGGTCCAGGCTTCCGTTCAGCTCCAAACACAACGGACACCTTTGTGGCTCAATGTCCAGTGGAAGTTTCACAACTTCAGCATTCATGTTTTAAAACCGGTCTGCACATTCCCAGAACACACATTCCCACAGTGAATCAATTCACTATATTAGAGTTTTCTGAAAATGAGGCATTTGTAGTAGTCTTCCATTTCGATCTGGAAATGAATCACAGGCATGAAAACGATAAACTGCTGGTGGTGACTGAGGATATCACTTCCATACGCTACACCGTGTCTCACCATCCTCTCCAGACGAAGTCCGTTCCCATAGGCCAGTTGTCTGAGGACATCAACATCTGGAAGACCCCACTCTGGATTCCTTTGAAACAGATTTAAATATTTCACGAGCGAGGAACAGCCTACCTGCAGAACAATCACGTGATTTTTCTGTAGCAGTTTGGCTGACTGAATTTGGAAAAGCACTGCTGCATGCAACGGTGTAAAAGAGTTTCACTCACAACTTTCGAAGTTCTTCATCAAGGTCCTCGTTACAGCTTGGTGTTATGATGCCATTAACAGCATATACCTGCAAAAAAGAGGGAATTTGTCATTTTTTAAAAGTTGGCATCGTACAATTAGTGTAAAATAAACTTGTCGTTGGTTCATACCCCGTAGGTTATCAAAAGTCCGTTTTGCTTAAGAATTTCACCCGCTCCACTGAAAACACCCTTTGAAGTCATAGATACAAAACAGAACTGAGACAATCAGCAGTAGCCTTCTCAGTTGCATAAGAAAAGCATCTTAACTTTTTGTAACAAGTGTATGTACCTGTGCTGTTTTGAAGGAGCTGTACTGCAGTAGGTTTATGGCGACGATAACGTCACAAGAGCTACGGGACAGACCTGCCCATTTCTCCCAGGGCTCGCTGGCATCCAGGTGGACCGGCTGCAGCACTGTTTTCACATTGGTTGCAGCAATATATGCCTTGATACTGTAAACACATTGTCTTCACTGTTTCATCACAACTTTATATCTGGTCATTTATATATATATATTTGTGTGTGTGTGTGTATATGTTAGATGCTCAGAAGGCTACATAACAGTTTAAGAGCATTTTCTGTAAGAACCTGTCCTGAGATGCCTCTTTGATGTCAGAGGGCTGCCATGTGACGAAGGGTATCTTCTGGGCAAACCGTATGACGTGCTGCCCAGTCCCAGAGCCCAGCTCCAAGCCAAACAGCTGCCTGTGGGACTGGTCCTCCAGCACATCTTCAAGCACTGAGCAAAGAGCCTCCCAGTTCCTTTCTGCCTGTGGAGACAACAGCATGGCCTGGAGAAAGAGAAAGAGAGATCATGTCACTGCTTCCTTGAAAATACCAAGAAAATGGAATATGATTCTCCATCAGTAAATTCAGTGTACCTTCACTCGAACTGGATAACAGAGACAAGTGGGGAAGTTGCATATTGTTGGGAGTGTATGTGGTGGATGACTGTAACAGCAGATGGGTGCTCAGATTACCTGGTTAAGAGGATTCCCTCTGTGCTCCTCCTTGGTACTGTACAGACAGGACACACACACACACACACACACACACACACACACACACACACACACACACACACGCATGCACAAAACATAAAGAATTTATACAATAATGTTTTTTCTGAATGAGGTGAAAATATTTGTATATAAAAATAATAGTCTACTCAGTATTACAGGAACGATATAATTAGAATACATGTTAATACATTATATGTAATTACAGTCCTAATGATCATAAAAAAGTGATTTAGGGTAAATGTTTTGTTGTTGTTTGTAAGAATTCTTGTACATTATTATTTCCATGTATTTTGATGGGCGAGATTAAGATGTGGCATCGGTCAGCAGATACAAGCTTCACTCCGATAATCAAGTTGCAAGTAAAAAGGGGTAATTTTGTTCACATTTCAGGTTTTTTAATGTTTATTGTTTCCCTGTGTTGAACCATGAGGGACTGTTTCTTCAATTTATCGCAGAATATGGCTTCAGGCTTTCTTTAAAAAAACACATTTATTAATATAACTATACGGTTGTTAGTTATTAAAGACAGTTTGATAGATTTACTAAATTTATTCATCGACTCGCTACTAAAAAGACGAAGTTCCATGCGACATGTGTGGTTAATGTGCCTCGTGGGCTCCCGTAGGTTTCCTAACAGTTCACGGACACGGTGCATTGTGGGTAGGTCAGGAGCGGGGAGGACGCCATGTGCTTGTGAGGCTGCACGTAAATCGCTTCTCTGACGCCCCGGATTCGTTTTCAGCCTGAACGGTCCCCGCCAACGTTGAAATGTACAGCACCAGACGCTGCCTCCGGACCGCCGTGCGGGCCGCCGCGACCACACGCCGGTACGTAGCGGGCGCGAGGCGGCGGTGCGACAGCCGGATCCGCGGAGCATCCCGAGCCGGCCGGCCGCCAAGGGCAGACTCCTCCCGGCCGCCGCGCCGCAGCCCCGGCGCCAAGCCCACCTTTCTAAAAAAAAATAGATTTTCACGTTCGTCCTGGTTGTGTTTTAGTCTGCTGGCGGTGGGTTACAGTTTCTGTTCACGCTGCAGCCCGCCGGCGGTCACTTCTGTTGGACTCAATGTCAAAAACAACAACACAAAGTCCTCGTCTTTTGTCCTGATTATGACGTGTCCCGGTCCAGTTGCGAGCACCTCTGTCTTTAATAAGCAGCTTTTGTCGAAACTACAAAAGTCCGACTCAAAGCACAAGAAAATGTGTTTTTTTTTTTCGTAACCAGATTCGTCCTTTCATCACCTCTAAAACGTGTTATTGAGGACTGATCGGACCTTGCGGCGCTCCGATGGTCCTCAGTGTAAAACCTTAGTACTTAGTACTCACAGCTGGAATATTTGTTACTCTTAATTTCTTCTATTGTGTGCATTGTTTAACTGATGGCTGAGCAATCTAAAAGTGCGAGGTGCAAGATGTGCAAACTTGACAATGGCTTTAGAGAGGACTTGAAGTTAAAGTGAAGTGAGGGAAAGTTTAATCACAAATGCATATTTTTCAGAGACAATTGCACAAAGATCCACATTCAGTGTAGAACTTGTATGTTCTCTATCTAACTAACTCGTATTAAATTTTCAGGCAACACCTTCAGCGGCACGCTCCGTCCTTGTGGGCTCTTAGGCTTCTGAAAACCAGTCCGGCCGCCCACTCGGATGCCATCGCCACCCCGCCACTCGATGGAGCGCCCAAACAATACTCTCCCAAAATCCAGCAGCTTGTCAGTGACATTGCCAGCCTCACCCTGCTAGAGGTGTCAGACCTCAACGAGCTCCTTAAGGTTTGTGGAAAAGCCCTCAGGGCGGAATCTGAATCGCAGTTGGTGGTCTGTGATCCGCGTTTGGAGATGATCATGTTTCTTGTCGTTGATCGCAGAAAACACTGAACATTCAGGACGTTGGAATGATGGCAATGGGTGCAGTGGCTGCATCCGCAGCACCAGCAGCTCAGGTAGGACATATTTCACACACTTCTGAAAAGGAAATGAGCACACGTTTTTAAAACGGTCTATCCGTCTAATCCAGCGTCGACCAGGAGCGTACGCAGCGCTGTCCTTATCTTGTTCCATTTTTTTCCTTTTTTAAATAAGGCCTCAGAAGAGGAGGATGCGCCAGCTAAGAAGGAAAAAACCCACTTTACAGTAAAATTGACAGAATTAAAGGCAGCTGAAAAAGTAAAGCTTATAAAGGAAGTGAAGAATTGCATCCAGGGCTTGAATCTCGTTCAGGTACGTGTGCATTTCCATTTATGACCTCATTCAAATATGCACTTGTATTGATCTGATCTGATCATCTTCATATTCATATTTTTTGTCTTTGTCTATATTTTTGTAATAATTATACTATGCCTGACTTTACAAATGGCTTTTAATGCATGAGAAGTCTAAACTGCATACAACGTAAAGGGAGAAATCGCCGTAGTGAGTAAAGATAGTTACAAGTGAGAGACGGGCCAGTCCATGAACTGATGCAGCAGATGTTGCTGCTGCAACAAGCATTAGTGTTGGACTGTTGAGCAAAAAGTATTAGAGTCTGAAAATGCTCCATTCACCATGTTGTCACAGGGATAATGGTTTTATACTACCTTGAATTTGCTGTGCTGTCTGTAATTGAAACATGTTACTCAAGTTTGTTGTTTTAGAGCAAAGATTTTTATAACCACACTAAATCTTCTTCTTCTTCTTCTTCTTCTTTTTTTTTTTTTTTTGTCTTTGTTCCTATCAATCAGGCTAAGAAACTAGTGGAGTCTCTTCCCCAGGAAATCCGGGCCAACACATCCAAAGAAGAGGCAGAGAAACTTAAAGCAGCCCTGGAGGCTGCAGGTGGCACCGTGGTGCTGGAGTAGATCTGTGCCCCGACGTGCCCACCTGTTCTCTGCCATTTTGCTGGTCATGCACTTTGTTCATCATTGCAATTTCTTCTTTTTTTTTTTTTTTTTTAACGTAACAAAGAAGAGGATTTTAAGAGGAAAGGAAACAAAAGAAATGCCTTGTTCCAGTAATGCCGTCTCCTAGCAGCATCAGGTGGAGCCGAACAACTCAGATTGAACTTTCCAAGGACAGAACCTGCACATTCGACCACCTGGTTTGTGTGCTCACGTGTTTGTCTGACGCTTGTGTAGCCAGCAAGCTGCAGAAATACTGGTCTCGTCTGCGTACCACAAAGTCATGTGTATGTAAGATGTTTCTCAGAAGGAAGGTTGTAGGAGCATGGTCACAGACGTTGAGAAGCACCAGATACTGTATCTAGCCTGTTGGGTGGCAGCGCTGAGTACTGATGTGGCACATGGAAATGTTAGTAACGTGATTAAAGTTGTCATTTCCTTCATTTCTTATGTGGTTTTACTTTGGATACATTTTTTAAACTTCAGAAGAGTGTAAAATATCCTCTGTGTGTGCTGTCTTGTCTTTAAATATAATGCCGTTTTGACACTGAAAATTATCGAAACTAATGTGGAATTAAATTTTATCTATAGATGACGTCCTGCTGTACCGCTGCTGGTCACTAGATGTCACTAGAGCATATTTGTTTCAAGTTAACGTTTTTGTGTCCAAGATTACATCTGTGAAACTGGTTTAATGTTCACACAAACAGAAGTAAGTTACTGTTGTGGATAAGATTAAACTACATTTTAAATTCAGGTAATTAATTTTAAGGGTAAAAAAAATCTTTTCTAGTTCTTATATTATGTAAAACCTGATTATTATTTTTTTTAAATGCTAGAAACTTGAATCCAAACATTCAACTATTGATTGCGTTTTTCTTTTCTTTAAATTGTGGATGTCTGCAACTTTCTGAAAAGCACTGACGACAGTTTATCTGTCAATGTTCCAGTGAGGTACAAGAGTGCATTTGTAAAATACTGAAAATGAAGCTACTAGATGGACATAAACTATCAAATTTTAAATTCTTGACTTGACACAATTACTTGAGTAAAGCGTTGGAGCATGTAGCGGGAATCCCAGCACCCCCCCATGTTTGTATTATCACTGGTTGTAGATTATCTGTAGTTGGTGTTTGTGGTGGTTGGCACTGTTGCCTCCAGGAGTCTTTGTGTGGCGTTTGCATGTTCGTGCTTGTGTGGGTTCCTCCGGGTGCTGCAGCTTCCTCCCACAGATGCAAAAACATGCATGCTGGGTTGATTGGTTTTTCTAAATTGCCCGCAGGTGTGAGTGTGTGGTTGTTTGTCTCCGTATGTGGCCCTGGGATAGACCTGTCCAGGGTGTTCCCTTGCCTCTCATCTGTAATGAGCCAGGATGAGTCTACGGCAGGCCCCCGCGACCCTGCAAAGGAATCAAACTGGTATAGAAGATGGGTGGATGGTGTATGTAGTCTGTAGCTCGCAGGTAAGATGAAATATATCCAAAACTTTAAGATTAGATCAGGGTAAGTTTTCAACGTGGCCAAGACGGAACTTTTGAAACCTTAATGACTTAATAATCCATGTATGACTTGAATTTCTCACTGTGGTGTTACCTTTAAGCAATTTTTTTTTCACGTAGGTCAGTTGGATACCATACTCTGATGCAACGAACAGGACACAGAAGGTTACGCAGACAAAGTGGGAGATGATAGAAAAATCTTTCTATTGTCTTGAAAAATGTAATAGAAGTCTATTAGAAAAATTGATAATGGAAATAGATGCTTAAATCAAATGGAGAATGTTTTTAGAAGGCTGGCTTAGCAAAACGAATAGATTCTGAGATGCTTATAAACTGAGATCGAATGTGTTTCATGAACATGGACTCCAGGGGGAGTCTGGGCACCACTAACGCCCTCTTATTGAAATGAATGGTTCAGCAACAGTTGTGCAGACCTTGACAATGAGCTGTTAAATCAGGTGTTATGGAGCAGGGGAGCATCTTAAATGTGCAGGACAGAAGACCCTGAGAACTGGGATTGAAGATCACTCTCGTAGGTGTTAGAGCTAGAAAAGGCTCCAGTAAATTACCCCGAATAGGAACGAGTGAGCATAGATAATGCATAGATGGATGTTGTAGGTGGTGTAAATGCGTGCAAACCTCTGCATCTGCTTGCGATTGCAAGTCTTCTAGTAGTTGGACCAAGTATACATGTTCAGTACATGTTCTGTGATTGCTTTTGCAGTCTTGAATTCTCACATTTGACAGTTTCAGTGCAAAAACAGAAGAATACTTCTTGTAACAGCTGTATGTGTCATTTTACAAACATACTAAGATGGGGAAAAATGTAGGAGACCATTGAAACATAAGATGAGGTAGAAACGGTGTGGAGGATGTGTTTCACAATCATCCAATTTCCCCCTCGGAGAGAAACGTCGGTGAAGTTTTGTCCTGGTGGGAGTCAGAAAATAGTTGTGGAGAACGATGCGGTGATGCCCAGCTGAGCTGGAGATGATGGTTTGAGGCTGCTTTGTGGTGGAGTACGATCGAAACACTCAAGTCAGGAAGCATTTTGACTACAGACTTGTGCAGGGAATTTTTTATGCTTGAAAAAAATAGTCTGCATAAGTCAGTTTTATTTTTATTTTTTTGCATTAAAACATAAGCACAATTTTATCAAATAATACAAGATAATTCAAATTTAATTAAAGAGGTTTCACAAAAAAAAACAAAAGTGAGATTTACAATCTAGAAATTGATTGCAAATCATTTTGTGTCTTTGGTAAAAATGGATGTAATTCCATCCATCCATTTTCATCCCCTTATTCAGGACCGGGATGTGGATGCAGCAGTCTGAGCATAGATGAGCCTGAGCTGTGGCTTGCTCGGCTCCTTCAGCCTGACAGCGTTCCTTACTTCCGGTGTCCACCACCAGGTTCGGGGATTGCTGCCACGACAGGCACCAGAGACCTTGCGTCCACTACTTCAGGCTGCCGCGTTGACAATGAAGGCAGAGAACATGGTCCGCTCTGACTCAATGTCCCCAGCCTCACTCGGAAATCTGGGAGAAGTTCTCCCAGAGTGGGGAGACCAGGGTCTGTCCATCTTCCTCCTCCGCCAGCATATCCTCCTCACCACCAGGTGGTGATCAGTTGACAGCTCAGCCCCTCTCTTTACCCGAGTGTCCAAGACATACGTTTGAAGATCAGATGAAATGCCAACAAAGTCGATCATCAACCTCCGGTCTATGGTGTCCTGGTGCCACGTGCAAACATTTCATCTTCTTTGGTCAGAATAACAGAGTGTGCCTGCTAAATTAGAGAAAAAAAGTCTAAGGAATAAAATACTGGCACTATTTTAGATCATTTTTGTCAGACCAAATTAGTTTTAAGCCAAGTGGACCTCATAAACTTGTCACTAAGTGGATTTCACAGATGCATCAATGAGGAGTAGTCTGAACGCTGCCTGGTCATTAGACGTGTCTGTTGATCCAGCATATCCAGAGTGTTTGCTCATGCCTTGCTTTGGTCTGACTTGATTAGGTATCCAGTTACGGCCTCTGTCATCTGTCGTGAATCCCCTCCCTCTCAGTCAGCACGCAACGCCGCTCTGCCGGCCCGTCCATTCACACCACTGCAGCACTGCTTATTTAAAATCATGTCACGCTCAAAGTGAAACAGCTGCTTGAGCGGTAGAAGCTTCTACAAAAAAACAAGAACATGGCCATTTGAGTTCATGATGTGTTGTTGTTAAACAGCCTTGACTGAATATTAGGAATGTAAAAGCCTGCATGTGACTCTGGGTATGAAAACACTTCTGGATGTGTCTCTGACACGCAAGATTTGAACTTGAACTCTTGGATGTTGCCATACTACATTCACAAAACTATAGCAGCACTCAAGCTATTTTTATATTAGTCACATACTCCCCCCCCCCCCCCCCCCACCCACAAACCAGCTGCACCCCTTTCTTGGCACATACGGAGGTGCAGCACTGACCCAAAGCTGAGCTCAGCCGTGTGGTTTTCCAAAATGTCCAGCTCCTAATCAAAACTGTTGATTTACATTAACATGACCTTTTGAACTAACTCTAACTGCGTTTAATATGAACAACACCCAGCCATCCCCAGCAGCGCAGAGAGAAAGAGAGGAGAAAGGGTACCCTTGGAGAAAATCTGAGGAGGTGGCTTTTGTCCGGTTATTCTTTTGGAGTTTGTGACGCTGACAAAATGCTGGAGAATCGCATTTCCCGTTGGTACTTTGGTGGAGTTTCCTCCAGCGCAGCTGCCTGCTTAACACACCCACTAGATTTGATTAAGGTAAGATCAATTTAACCGATATTGTACTATTGAGACGTTTTTTTCCTAGCAGGCTCTACTTATTGGTCAAGGTGATTTAGACTTCTATACGTTTTGAAAAAGGTTAATAGTATGACATCACAGGGTTTTGTGATCATTTTAGCTCAGATTTTGCATGTTCTGATTTAACTTTCTTAAAAACACTGGACTGACTGCTTGAAGTGAAAATTTTACTCACCTGAATTTAAATATATCTTGTTTGAACCAATTTTGTTTTAATGATGGACCTGCTTAAGGCTTAAAGGGAGGCGTGTCTAACCCCTTTGGGACACCTGCAGCTGCTCTGATCACAGACATGAACGCATCTCATTGCCGGAAATTTCCAGGTGCACTTACAAACGCAGCAGGAGGTGAGGATGAGGATGATCGGGATGGCGGTGAACGTCGTGAGAAAAGAAGGATATCTGGCTCTCTACAATGGCCTCAGCGCTTCGCTATGCCGGCAGGTGGAAGTTTAAACCTGAAGTAACGTACACACGTTTGGTAATCCTCTCGAAGCACATTCTTGGTCTGTTTTACAGTTTTTGTGCTTTCCTCCAGATGACATATTCGTTGTCACGGTTTGCCATATATGAGACAGTCAGGGACAGGATGGCAAGAAATAACAAAGGTCACATGCCTTTCTACCAAAAAGTCCTGCTTGGTGCCTTTGGTGGTAAGAACAGTTAAAGAGCTGGAGAAAACTTGAACATTTCGCCACCGATTTTCCATTAAGTTTTCTCTTACCATCAGGATTAACAGGCGGTTTTATAGGGACCCCAGCTGACCTAGTGAATGTTCGGTAAGTTGATGTCGTACATTCATTATTCCACAAATTAAAATACGACCTTAATCTTGATTAATCACACTTGTACGAATCACCTGGCTTTGAAATCTCTGAATCTCTTAAAATACAGAATGCAGAATGATGTCAAGTTGCCGCCGGAGCTCAGAAGAAAGTAAGAACATGTGAAAATGGGAATACATTCTTTGTCGTAATTATAGACAATTATCGTTCTTTTCATGCCCAGGGGCTTCATTGTGAGATTTTCTTCTTTTTTTTTTTTTTTTTTCATTGTCTCCCAGTTATGCTCATGTGCTTGATGGACTGTTACGTGTGTGGAGGGAAGGTAAGATTTTTAAAAGCCCTCTAACGGTAACTCATCATTGATGGATAAGTTGTTCCAATCATACCTGTATGCTCAGTTAGATATCAAAAAGATGGCAGAAAATATATATTTAAACCATATTTATACTTTTGTGGACACTACACACAATCTTTAAAATAGTTTTTTTTTTTTTTTTTTTTATTAATCCTGGTAACCTGAGGTTAACGAACACAGACATTTTCCACATTTCCTGTGTTTTCCTTCACAACGATCTCCTCGCTTCGATTTCCATCGCAGAGGGAATGAGGAAGCTTTTCTCTGGAGCTACGATGGCTTCGACTAGAGGTGCACTGGTCTCTGTTGGACAGGTGAAGTGACATTCTGCTCATTTAGGAAAGTAACTAGTGACTAGTTTATGCCCTTTATTATTACCTACAAACAAGACATACACAGTTTTAATTCTTGAGCTTGTTTTGTACTGACTACACCTTAGAAAACATGTATATGGAATAATATTTTATAGATAGATACCAGAAATCCCACAGTTTTGACCAACTCTCTGCTTTACTGTTTTGTTTTTTTTTTTTTTAAATTGAGAGACATAAACATTCGTAACGCTGAGCTGCATGTGTTTCCTCCCTGCAGCTTTCCTGTTATGACCAGTCCAAACAGCTGGTTCTGGCTACTGGTTACCTGACGGACAACATCCTCACTCACTTCCTGGCCAGTGTGTTTGCAGTAAGTGGTTCGTGGCTGTCAGGAAAAATACTGTGGAATATAAATATTCACTTCCTTCCCTTTGTCTGTTCTGTCCAGGGCGGCTGTGCCACAATCTTGTGCCAACCACTTGATGTTGTCAAAACAAGATTAATGAATTCAAAATTGGAATATCGGGTGAGTGTTAAGCGGAAAAGATTAGATCTGCCATCTGCCACATGCTCACCATGAGGAAGAATTTGGACTTCATTCTGTTTTTTTGTTTTTTAATATTAAACTGTTTCTCCTTCAAGGGTGGAATGATAATACAACTTACATCCTTTACTGAATTTCACAATTTATTAAGGGCTTTTTGAAAACATTCACAAACAAAGTCAAAGATGTAAACATGACACACCCAGTCTTTACATAAATGTTTCTCATATGGCTCTTCTTGACCCGATGCTTTTGGTAGTCGAGCTGCTAATGTATGAAATTCAAGTTAATTTCATAGAAAAAAACGTACAGTTGTCAAGTTGTGGTTCCGTGAGCTTGTACGTTTATTAAAAACTGCCTGAAAAGCAGCAGCTTACCTGCACTTGTGCTCGGCTGGGCAAACGTGTCCTCAAAATAGACACCAGTTTAGACCTCGAAAACTATTGACAAAGTAATTTCAAAATACATGAATAATTGAAATGCAGCTGAAAGATCTTCATCAGGTGGGCTGTTTTGGAAAATGACTGCTGTGATATTACAATGCAAAAAGAGAAAAGGCTCAAATGGCTCAATTTTCCACTCATACGTACATTACAGTAGAAGATTAATGGAATAGCTACATTAACATAGAAGTTAGAGCGTGTCGAACAAAGATTTTTGCCTTTACTCACTACTTTACATACATGCAGGAAGCCCTGTAGCGCGAGCGAGCGAGCGAGCGAGCGAGCGAGCGAGCGAGCGAGCGAGCGAGCGAGCGAGCGCGGAGCGAGCGAGCTAGCGAGCGAGCGAGCGAGCGAGCGAGGAGCGAGCGAGCGAGCGAGCGAGCGAGCGAGCGAGCGAGCGAGCGAGCGAGCGAGCGAGCGAGCGAGCGAGCGAGCGAGCGATGCGAGCGAGCGAGCGAGCGAGCGAGCGAGCGAGGCGAGCGAGCGAGCGAGCGAGCGAGCGAGCGAGCGAGCGAGCGAGCGAGCGAGCGAGCGAGCGAGCGAGCGAGGCGAGCGAGCGAGCGAGCGAGCGAGCGAGCGAGCGAGCGAGCGAGCGAGCGAGCGAGCGAGCGAGCGAGCGAGCGAGCGAGCGAGCGAGCGGAGCGAGCGAGCGCAGCGAGCGAGCGAGCGAGCGAAGCGAGCGAGCGAGCGAGCGAGCGAGCGAGCGAGCGAGCGAGCAGCTCGAGCGAGCGAGCGAGCGAGCGAGCGAGCGAGCGAGCGAGCGAGCGAGCGAGCGAGCGAGCGTAGCGAGCGAGCGAGCGAGCGAGCGAGCGAGCGAGCGAGCGAGCGTCGACGAGCGAGCGAGCGAGCGAGCGATCTATCGCGAGCTAGCGAGCGAGCGAGCGAGCTAGATATCTATCTAGCGATCTATCTATCTATCTAGCTATCTATCTATATCTATCTATCTATCTATCTATCTATCTATCTATCTATCTATCTATCTATCTATCTATCTATCTATCTATCTATCTATCTATCTATCTATCTATCTATCTATCTATCTATCTATCTAAAGCCTTTGAGTCCATAGTTACTTCAAACTAGTTTCTATAAATTTACAGTCCACTTTCTCGGGTCTGCGTTGACAGTCTTTACCAGGAGGTACCTGGTGTTACACCTGGGCGTTCCCAGTTTAGTGGAAAGCAATGCACAGGTCAGAGGAAGTGAACATGTGGCAGCATCAGACCCTCGCAGTAAAAGCTCCCTGAGGATAGACGCAACCTTTGTGCTTTGTCTTACCTCTTGATCTTGCAGGGACCTACAAAGCAGAAAGTTGAGAAAATGCTGCAGACATACGGAATAAAACTGGCAGTTACATTAACTTGCGTCCCAAATTACTATGCATTTTTTTTATGATGTACAATCATTCTGTCCCAGAACTGGTTTTAACATGAATATTCAAGCCTGTGATTTTTAAACTTCGCCTTCTGTTGGTTCAGTTAGGATTTTTCCCAGGGTTTTTCTCTCACCAGTCTGACACATATGTTTTATTTATTAGTTGGGGGAAATTTACTCTGCTTGGCATGTCTCACTACTGTTGTCTCCTTTTTCCAGAGTGTGCTTCACTGTCTAACGGAAACGGCAAAGCTCGGCCCGAAGGCGTTCTACAAGGTGGTTGTCGCTCTGACTGCCATTAACACAAATGTTTTACATCACCTCTTATCGTCAAAAATAGCATTTGATAATAATGATTTGATTTATATGCAGGGTCTTGTTCCTGCAGCCATTCGTCTCATCCCACACACAGTCTTCACCTTCATATTCCTCGAGCAGCTAAGGCAGCACTTTGGAGAGGTGATCGTCACCTAAGAACATCAGCCGACCCTCCGGCTTGACCAGCGACGGCCGCTTTTCTTCCATTTACATTTCCAGGTCTGTTATTACTAAGCACACATGTCTACGGACTAATGGAACCAGGAGGAAATGAAAGAAGACATGTTAGTTTATTTATCCATAACAGAAAGTGAAAGTGGTTGAGGCATTAATATTCAGTGATATTCCAGGCAACGAACTGGAATTAAATATATGTATAAGCTATTCATATTTTTAGTGTCTGTCTCACAGGATTACAGGATCACTTGAATCATTTACATTCAACCTTGTGGCATTAACCCTGTCATGAACTGTACGAATAAAAAATAAAAAAGTGGGATTTAACTCAAATCTGGACTGGGTGTGGAGTTGACACAAACAGACTTCCCTTGGTGCTGGTTGCTGATTATTGTCATAATGTTCATGTCACAGATGAAAATGTACTCATTTTATGTCTTTAAAAAGGCGTCACGTGACCCGCTGATTTCTGAAGAGCCCATTTTTCTTCAGCTCCTGAAGCTGATGGGGCCACGCCCACAATGTGTCAATCAAAGTTAGCTCTGGCTACCAACTCCTTCAGCTGAACCCCACCAAAATAGCTCCACAGCTGCGGGCAGACTTTTACAGCAGAATATACAGTTTATCACGTTTTCGGCAGTATATAACAACAGTAAATAAATGTATTACTTTATATAAACATCTCCTGGTGTGGTACAAAATAATTCACCCCCCTCAGAGGTGTCATGGACATGAACTCAAACAATCGAGACCAAAACGTTCTTTTGAACCAGGCTGTAAATGTGTTCGTTTCTCCTCTGAAGTTGGACATTGTAACATGGGAGTCATCGGAGACTGACTCGCTTCTGCGGCCCGTCGAGGAACTTCAACGACTCTCAGTTCCACATGAGCCTACTTGCCATTCTTGTCTATCTCTTATGTACTCGTGAAATGTCATCAGTTGCAGTCGATCTGCTAAAAGTCAAGTATGGATGAAATTCTTGGATGTCTTGTGGCGCACGTGTTATCAATGATGCACTCAGTGGAAACGTCTGTAGATGTACGCAACAGTTCCAGCTGCAGAACAATATCACACATTTTAAGACATCTCTAAAAAATTGGGACTCAAACTACATACTAAAAACCAAAGATCGTCAGAAGAACGTCATATTGCAGAGCTCAAGATTACACCGCAAAATCAAAGAAAATGTGAGATGTTATTTATTTTAAAAAAAAGGAACTTTGCATAAAATGAAGAGCCAAGGAAGAAAGGAGGAAAATGAACAAAAAGTGAGCACCTCAGACTCAGATTCTTGTCATGTGAACATTTCTCAGCCTGTTTGACACTTTTTTTTTTCATTCAACCTCTAAGTGAACAAAGTACAATAACACGTTTTTTTTTTGTAAAAAAGGTTTTTTGTAAAAAAAAAATTGGTATATTCCAGAGAAGTTTTACACATCCTGCATGTTGGCGATTACTGTGAAAACAATGAATGGACTTCACATGAACTTCACATGAACAGATTTGATCTTAAGCTGTCAATATACAGCACTGTCAAAAAATAAAATCAACAAATAAATACAAGCTTTGTACTCAAAGAAGGTCAAGTAAATGTAGACTTTGGCCATTTGAGATAATCCAGTATGATCACTTGTAGGATTGTTGGCTTTAAAAAAAAAAAGATTAAACAAGAAGAGCCATTGGATTTATAGTTTCTTAACAGATTTTTAATTTTATATTAACTCACAGCTGTCTTTTTCTTTATCCAGAGCATTATTTGCCCTCTGGGGGACACTGTTACACTGAATTAGAGTGAGGTGCATTTCTAATAGTTCGTTTTAGTTTGATCACTGTTTTATTCACACATATTAAGCACATTAAAAAATAAATCCTGTTAAATCCCAGATACTAACTTGACTGGCTCAGCGGGTTTAGATTGAAAAGCTTCAAAGTAAGAATACTTGAATACATTATGGCCGAGCTTTCGTGAGAACAATCTGGAGGGATTTTTATAAATTCTGAAATAAGTAGAGAAGAGTTGTGTGTCTAGGTTCAGCGGGTCTGTGTGGGTTCGTGGCTTCATGTTATTTAATATTGTTCTAGGTATTATTTTTCTAAGTATCCCTTTGTAGAACGAGGTACAATCCATCATGCTCAGTCTTAAAAGACACCATAATATTTTTTCCATTTTTCCTGATTTCCTAACTTCCTGAGCCAGTGTCGACATTTGAGCCATGAGTTCTGACAGCTCCATGTTTGATACTCTGTCATATAAAAGCATTATATAATCTGAATTTATTTTCAAAGGATTTGTGCGTATTGACAGTAAAATCAGTAAAGCATCTCTTTTGATAGATACTATTCACTTTTGAATTCCAGCCTGATTTTTTTTTTTTTTTTTGAGTTGCTTACAGATGATGGAGAGGTTACATAACCTTGTTAAACCTGTGCAAAAAGTCATCTAATGAGGCTGTTATCATCCGTGGTTGTTATGGAGCTTGCAGAATGAGCAGGATGATGACATAGGTCGGTAATGGCAGATAATGCATCATATAAGAACAGTGCACCTGGGTCAGACTTTGTTTTGAGTATACATCCTGATTTACTTAGGAGAGAAGCGACACGTGTTTTTGCATGTACTTTCCTCTTAATCTGACACTCTATCACAACAGACAGACCTTTGTGCTTTAAAACATCTACTGGGGTTGCAGTTGAATGATTTCCATCATGCACGTGCACATATGGACATAAATACATACATTTTTAGTTTAACCATTTGCAGAGAAAGAGTGAGAGAACTCGAATTCTGGTCTGCAGCTGGGACCAACAAACTCGAAGGTGTTTTGACAATAAAAGCAATATTTGAGATATTGGCAAGAAATTAATTTTCATAGCAGATGCTATGGGTTTACATCTCAACACAAGGGGAAAACTTTGCTTTGTTACCTGACCCCAGTACACATAGTATATATAAACAAATCTGCTTTTTAATTTCTGAAGAGCTGTTCACTTGAAAAAGCTGAACATTTTTCCTTCGCAGGAAAAGATGACAATACAAAAATAAATACGAAGACTGGCTATAATTTGATGAAAAACATGCAGATAAAAATAATTCAGGTTAATGTTTTTTTCAGACAGTGACATGAACAAGGTTTCTGCTTCACTGATAAAAACTCAAAACATATTCACCTCTTAATGAACATTGGTACCAAAACAGGACTAAAAGAGTGAGATCATTAACGGCGCACAACCTTTACGATTATTGTACCAGTTCAATCTGTTATGTGAAGGTAAACGTATAACCTTTTATGGATTCACTTTCAAACATGTAAGCACTGATCCTAAAGTCTGTATTACTCTTCATAATTAGAGTATCTAGAAAGCAAACAAGTTCCAAACATTCCCACGTCACACATTTTGTTAAAACAGTTATGGGTGCGATTTTTGTCTTCAAATCTTCCCATCCCACATCACTGTCAACTGTCAACAGTTTGATGTAATAAAGATTAATTCACTTGTCTCACTTTTGCACATTCTGACCTGCTTTAAGGGCCAGCAGGACAGCAAACAGCCATGGGCTGCCTCGGTTTGATTTGTGGTGAACCTTTGCATAGATAAATGTGTCCCCCCTGACAATGGGATCTGTAATTAGGACGGGTGTATTGCCCATCAATATCTTAACCTTTTTAACTGGTAACTCTCTGGTAAAAGCATCTACTCTATATCCTGCACCCAATCTTTTTCTCAACTCTGCCACCTCTGAATATCTTGCTTCATCAGGATTTTCTTCAAATATGCTGGTATAAATTTACTTTTTTCTTTAAACAAAAAAACAAAACAAACAGATTTTTAAATGTAGAGGAAAACAACTCAGTTTATCCTCTGCACATTGTGGTCTTAGCTTGAGAAGATATCTTTTTTCTTCTTTAATCCAGAGTTTTAAATACAAAAAGGTCTTATTATTTTAGATTGAACCACGGACATTAGTCCACACACGAGGACAGAGAGTGAACTAATGACTGTCTTTCCAGTCCAGTCAAATTCTTCACTCTCATCTTTGTGCATGAGTCTGTACTGCCAATTTCAGGACCTTAATGTGAGTTGTTCCAGTCAGCAAACGTTTGTGTCTGTGAAGACAAAGTGGGCTTTCTGTCACACGTTCAAATACAGCGCTACGATGTCTATCTGAATGCATTCACTCATGACCTGGTAGCACCGCTAGTATGATAAACACTGATCCTTTAAAGTGTGTTGCATCTGAAACAGAATGAAAATGAAATGGATGCTTGTGGTAAGAACCAGAATTTCTTGGCAGATGTGGGATACAGCCATCAAAATTGTTGACACGCTTCATGAAAGAGGCTTCCGCAGAAGCAAATCCTAAATGATTGATACTCGATCATTGTCAGTCTAAGTCATGTTGAGCAAGAGCTGGACATGTTTTCATTTCTGCCGTTCGATATGGGGAAACATCTGGCTGGCAAGTACCACAACTCTTGTGAGCAGTTTGAAATGATGGGACAGGCGGGTGCAAGACGGGAAGCGAGGTGACGGGAGCAGCAAGCCAGATGAGTAAAGGTGAATCTGCTCTTAATAGGCCTCAGTTAGGCGAAGTATTGACTGGAGATGAGGAACTTGGTTTGTTTAGGTTTGCCGTGGTTCTCACCGTTGAAAGTTCAATAAATGATCAAATGCTTTTCAGGTCGACTCTTCCTGCCACTCCAGACATCGTAACTGCACGGCTGGCTTTCTACTATAAATTTGTTTTTTATCACCCATGCTCCATGTCCGCTGGATTTCTTCCAGCTTGTACAGACCAAGTCATTGCATCCCTTTTACCAACCAGAGCCAGTCTTGAAAGGTGTCCTTGGAAGCTGAAAATGTTACACAGTGTTTTGAATGGCCTTCATGAGCCCAAATGAGTGCAACAAAGGAGCAATAAATCCACAAAATTACATCTAAAAAGGAAAATAACCAAATTGTAGGTCCCAGGCTTTCTCTTAACAGAAAGAACTTGTTGCCAGCTTCTTACTGTGTGGTAACACCGCTGATCTCCTTTGGTTTGGAATGACGACAGAGTTGAGAGAATAAGTGATGGTTTCACATTATGGAAAAGTTTGTGGGAGAGAGTGGGAGCCAGACTTTTCTCTTGAGGTCTGACTGGATCTAAACCTACATGCCTCCTCTCTCCGCTCCAGCCTGCTGCAGCATTCTGCAGTCAGCCAGATCTATGATCTTCACAAAACAGGAACCAGATCCAAGAGAGATGACTTCAAAACAATCCTTCTATGAGGATGATAACAAGTCTTCACTGGCAGACCAGAGCATCAGATTTATTTCACCTTTTGCTCCAGAGGCTAGTAAGCGCAAGAAATATCAGAAACATCACGGCTTTTACATTTATTCTGCTGCAGGTAAAATCTAAGAATGACATTTTGTACACAACTATTACTATAATATAGCCTCATTTTAATTTGCACGAGTCTGTTTTCTCTTTGAATCAGAGTTTATGTCTAATTTTGAAACTGGACTATCAGAGCTTTTTTGCCTTCAATGTTTCTGCTGTCAAGTCTTCTTCGAACGGTTGGGCATGGCTCCTACATCTGGAATAACAACAGCTGCAATAATGAAAATACAAAATGGTGTTATGTCCAAATGTTCAAGTTTGATTTTTCACGTCCAAAGTAAGTTGGTTCTGAGTTTCATTTCAGCCCACGTTTGGATCTACAGCCAAAAATTAGAAAAAGTCAAAGTGGTGTCTCGGCTGTCAAGTTTACATCAGTAATTGAACAGAAACTATTAATGAACCAAGGAAATCAGTTTCCCTCGGATGCATTGGCATTTGGTTTGTTACAAAGGAGGAGTGCGAAGAAATAATTGGAAATTTGACGTGTCTATTCAAGAACGAAATCATTTATAGTTACAGTCTAGCGCACGGTTTCACACATAAAGGACTTGCTGCTGCCTCAACACCATCCAGGTTTCAGTGTGAGGGTTAAGTGAAGCGAGATGTTGTTCTCTTGACCAATGATGATCTTAACCTTATCTCTTAATCACTACTTATTCAGGAAGTGTTAAAAAAAACAAGATGTCATTACTCAAGTGTTGGAGACCTCCCAGCTGGCTCTTGCGTCTGGTTTCTTTGGAAACAGCAAAGGGCATCGTCTCTAAACGCTGTGTGCTCTGGCAGCCCTCTGCTCCTGTGGTGACATTGTGGTTTAAGCGGTTTTCTCTTCCAGCAGGATGCTCCTTTTAACCACCTATACAAAACATTGGAGCACTTTCGTTTCTCATCGACAACGTCTTGAAGTCCGTGGGATCAAAGCAGACTTAAAGCCAGTGGTGATTATTGGCAAAGTGGCAGATTTATTTCATGGAGGATGAAAATCCGATGAAGTTTATCGAAATGGTAATCTATACCAATGGAGCAAGGTTGTTCTTACTATGTGATTTGATGTCACCCTTATTTTCTTTGAACGCTACACCTTATGGCGCTTGTGCCTCAACCAGTTTCCAAACAATTATAGTAAACTCCTAAACATCTTAGTTGCTTCTTTTCAGACTTGCGCTGGCATGCAGTGCGAAAATAATCTTGTTCAGACGAGAACTCTGACAGGTATTCCATCACTGGGGAAATATTTACATTCACTCACTAACTACAGGGTTGTGCAAACCTGCCCAGCATCTCATGACTCCTTTTGGGAGAAATCCATGTTTTCTTTCTGTTTTGTTTTGAACACAGAATTTGCACAACAAATTTCTGCCGGCAACTTTGGCAAATTAAGTATTAAGTAAAGTATTAAATTAAGTAACTGTGCCAGCGAGTGAGCTATTTACATGTGGCACCATCTGAATTTTTTTAAAAACCCAAACAATGCTTGGAATAAGACCTCAAATCCTGATGAATGGAAGAGGAGATATGCCGGATGCAGGATTTGAGATCCCTGACAAATAAAATGAACAAGCTTGTATGAAAACACAGCAGTAATAGGAACAGATTTTAGGTTTGAGTGGTATAAAAGGGATGAACCTTTGAGTTATATATGAGTTATATAACATTAGATGAGATAAAGTAGGTTTTTTTTTTTTTTTTTAGAAAATCGCAACATCTCTGAAAGATTTAGTGTATGATGACAGATGACTTATTTTCTCCCTTTTGTTTGTTTTTGTTTTTTTGGTGGGGGAGTGACTCCCATAGTCCTAGTCGGTCCTAGTAGCTACAGAGGTGGGTTTGGTTCAAGCTTGGTTCAGGTTTTGAACCCCTGACCCTGCCCCCGGTTGGCAGCCGAGGTGAACCACTGTGGACCACTGAGCAAGGCCTTTAACCCCTAACTGCTTCCTGGGTGCTAGAAAAATTGCAGCTCAGTGCAACTAGTGATGGGTTAAAAGCAGAGGACACGTTCCAGTGTTTGATAAACTGACAAACAAAGATTAATATTATTAATTTTTTAAAACCATGCTACACTTGATCTTAGATTGAAGACGCTTTTCTCTCATCTGATTTTGGGACCCAGAGACTGTGGAAATATCTATTTTTTTTATGTTTTTCTTGGAAGAGCGTGGCCATGTGATGGATGTTACACCTGAAAATATTGTACAGATGTGCGCTTCTTTCCTGCCCATGTATGTCAAACTACAGCAATTGAATAAAATGATTACATTTGTTCAAGGGCTACCTCATTCATTTGAAGATGAACAACTGTTTCAAAAAGTATTTGGTTATTAACTGGACAAATAATCCATCAAACTCAATTAAATTTGGTCACATAGTAGACACTATTACTCTCTCTAGACATATATGCCAAAACAGTTCAAGACAAATTGTGGACATATGAGCAAATGGCCTCTTGGAGCAGAACCAACTCATTTGTAAAAGGAGAACTTGTTAACAACTTGTTAATGACTGACTTCTTCTTTCCTTCTTTTTTTTTTTCATCATCAACACTGCAGCTATTCAGTTTTCATTTGGGGATTAATTATTTCTCAAATTAGTCCAGCCTGTCGAGCTTGCAGTTTTCAGAGGTGGACTTTTTGTATTTGCCCTGGGGTGTTTGATTAAAGTGACAAGCCTCCTTTTCTTTTAACTTCATATTTTAATCATCCTGCTGATAGATTAATCAAGCCACTATAGAAGGTACACAAAGCCCTGCTTGTTTAGCAGGTATCAGTTCAGTTCACGGTGACAGCGTTTAATAATCTAAATCATATATTATTAACAACTACTGCTGATTGTAATTTCTCTTGCAGTACACAAATGGTTAATTTTAGGCTGTTATTAGCTTTGTGCCACTTTCATGCAACTCTTCTAAAGATTGCGTTTGAAACTGTGAAGTGAGAATTTCATCTGTGACGGTAAGCAGCTGAATATGCAACGTATATGTAATGTAAACCGATAACTACCTTGGAACAGCGCCGCCACTAATCTAAAACCTCTGGGTGTGCCTTGGAAAGTATTCAGGAGTAATATGAAGTATGTCCTATTTGTCTTCTATTTTTCCTACAAATGTACAAAACCCAGTCGTGGTGCAGACAGGTACAGAGCTGAGGTGCACATCATTTATAGATTTAGGTCGTGCACTGCAGTCATCAACAGCACTCATGCTTACTCACCTTAAAAACAAGATTCCATACATAAAAAGATGCCTGTCAAATAATTAGGAAAAACTTTCCTTTTATTGGCTATATATAAGTATCCACAGACCACTACACTATATTTCTATAAAATTTCACATATAGATAAAATTGAAGAAATCAAATTGGATTGTTCGTATTTCTATGATAATGTCTTTGACACTGAAAAGCAAATGCATAATTTTGAATTATGCTTTGAATTAAATTAGAATAAAAAACAGCAGCGTTGCCTTTCGCCAAAGCCTTGTTTGGGTAAACTCGCTTGACATTTAGCCCAAATATACCTTGGAAAAAAAGAATTACTTTTCCTGTCCCCTGCCAGCCCCTAACTAAACTCTGTGTTTTGCATTTATGTGCCTGGGGACAGTTCTTTATCCATTAAAGCGTAAGAACAGTCAAATATTGTTTTGTAGGCACATTATAGAAAAATTGCTTTAATTTCCTTTGCTCCTATGTTTTGCTCCTTTGGCCAAATTAACTTGATTTAAAATAAACAATAGAGTCACCCATAAATACATATTTTAAAAGGAGGAAATAACACCTGAAATAATACATGAAATGTTCTTTTAGGCACCCACTGGTGTGACTTGTTGCAGATGTGTTTTAAAGCTTGTCATTATAAACCTAATATACCTCCTCCATTAAACAGCGGAAGAACAGCGTTAGTAGAATATTGTTTTGTTCACACCTTGGCCTCTGATAAAGATGCAATCTTTAGGGAGGCGGATGTTAGTCATCAACAGAGGTGCGTATCATTGACAGGAGACTTGCTTAAAAAGGAAAGATCAAGAGGTCAGCCGGCCTGTTGCTCCGTGCAAGGAGCAAATATTTCAAAAAATGCATTATTTTGCATTTATCAGACTCTAACTTGTTTTCATACAGTAGTGATGCACAACTTACGCTGTAACCTTTGAGCTCTGGTGTTGTAACCTACCAGCACTGATGACAAATGCATCAGCACTGTCGTCATCAATTATTTGAAGCCCACCTAAACAAACCTTATTTGTTTAGTCTTGTAATTGTGCGGACATCGTTTTGAACAGTTAACATGCTCGTAGGAGTCTGTGGGATCTGCACTGAATTGTTGAACGTTGGAACTTTAGACATGGTTTTATAGCCATTTCCAGGTTGATGTCCAAGCAACAACCGTTTCTCTACAATCGCTGCTTATGTCTTTCTCTCTTGGCATTGTCTTAAGATGCATTTGTATTCTCCAGACCAGCAAACGGTCAAATGTGTACTTATATAGAGGTCTGTACACTTACCGAAGTCCTCTTTAAGAAGGGCTGATGATTATGCGACAACGCAGGAAGAATATTCATGACGTTAAGTGGCGCCGTCTCGTGTGGTCTCTCTTGTTCTGTCTCGACTTTCACGTGGCTCATGCCTTTAGCTGCATCTTACCTTTTTAAATCCAGTGTAAGGAGAATGGGCGTACTTCTTCCCTTTTTTTAAATAAATGACATGGTGAAAATAGTTTTATGTTATTGTTCATCTGAGGTTTTGTTTCCCACCTATGATCAGATGAGTTTTACAAAGTGTTTATATATATATATATATATATATATATATATATTAAAAGAAAGGTTTATATGATGGTAAACCAGTGCAGTTTCACACTGTCACCTTACAACAATAAGACCCTGTTTTTAAACAAGCTGGTGTCCACCACAGTTCAAAGAAATGAATGTAACTGAAATCACTCGTTATATTTTGACCATTGGTGTGTGTTTAGACGGCTTTTTTTTTTCCTCTTTTGATGTTATCACTCATAAGGGTCTTTTTTTTTTTTCTAAGTTTGTGTGTTTTTTTAATGCATTTGAATGTTGCTACAGGACAGATTTATTTCTGTTTCTGGTTTAAAATCCAGCACAAGTGTCTTGAGTTTGACTTTGATGGTTTCAGTAATGAACTGCCCTATTGTGATACGTTGTGTGCATTCATAACCAAAAAAGGAGAAGGAATGCAGTGTGCTCTCTGTGCATGTTCCCTACCATTGGCACTTGATGACAGTCATTCAGATACAGGAGTGGCTTGGTTGGAGGATGTGTATGATTACTGTTGCTGCCGAACATCAATCAGCCTCTCTCATCAATAGGGTAACTTATTTTTATGTCCTCGGTTCTCGGACAAAAATGTCTCAGGGGAAAGAATTTAACGGGTAAATGATGCACAGAAATGACAAGGCCCGAATGGGAATAGTGCTTGTGCTTATCAGGTACGGCCAGTAGAAAATGATTGCTACTGGCTGGCGGTCTAACAAGGTAATTTAAACGCTGCCACCCGGATGCGTGCCATGATGTTGTCTGTAAGCAGCCTCTAACACAGCCTCAGAGCCCCTGGTGGAAATGCTGCCTCGTCATCACAAAAATGAGCCCATTAATCCCATCCCGGAGAGGACAAAAAGCCTTTTAAATTTCTAATTGATTAATTATCCTTGTTGAGGTACACAAAGGACATACAAACAGTGCTGGGGAAAAACGTCGAAGACATAAACAGGAGTCTGTTTGCATACAGTGCGTGTCTTATTTTTGAATTGAAATTGAATATAATTTACTTGTAAATGTAACCCCGCTTCCTAATAGCAAGCCAATTTAAGAACAAATGTATCCTCTGAGAGTGTGTGAAGAGAATGTAAACTATTGGCCCCCTATTTCCAGCTTTCAGCACTGGATAATGATTCCCAGCAGGCACTGCAGGATTTCCAGTATTTATGTGGTTATAGTAAGCAGGGGTACAGGCAAGAGCTCTCACCTTTCACTGCATGAACACGGCATGTGTGGGCAGCAGAAATATGCATCCTCACATATCTGCTAACATGCAGAAGGATCATACTGACACACCAGACCAGGCTTAACCTCTTACTCTTTATGTAATCTTTGGCCTTTCATTTTCATATTTTTATATATGGGAGTGAATATGAACATTTTAATCACGAATACACAAGTCTACATTAAAAAGCTGGTAGCTTGTACAGGGTTTTCTGTAAACACAGAACATTTCCCAGGTTTTTTTGTTTGCTTTTTTTTTTTTTGTTTTAAGTTAATCGGAACCACATTCACATCTGTAATGGGTCCTTATATACCTGTTTTACTTATTTATTTGTTTTATTTTAACTTCATGTGTAGATCCCTCAGGCATGGGGTCTGTTATCCGCCAAGCTCAGTGACGTACAAACGTAACACGCAGGTTGTCAAACATTTAAACAGCTATTCTATTTATATATTTATTTGATGTACTCACTTCAATTCAATTCGGGGTTCCCCGACCATCACAGGACCACAGAGACAAACCACCACTCACAGTCACTCGAAGCCACAAGAAAACATTTTTAACCAGTTAACTTGCTGCTGGTAGTCGGTTCATGTTTAACACACATTATAGACAGTTATTATTCTCTTTATCTAACTCTTTGTAAGACAGCTAATTAATGGATCTTGCAAAAGTCACACAGTCTAGTAACATTAATATAATGCCACAATTTATCATAAATATGGGCAATTCATTTAGGTAATTGATCAGGACTGGGAATTTTAGGAACACAGTGTTCTTCATGCTTTATTTCATCTAAAAATTGCTTTTTATTTTATATATATATATATATATATCACAGTGTTCACAAACAACCCCCAAGTAATTTAGCTTTGCCTTTTTCATTACAGTTGCCAAATGAGCAACCATATGAGAATCCTCGCGCAAATAATTGAACACATCCGTTCTAGCAATTTTCGATAACACCGTAAGCATTTTGAGGAGTAGGAATAACCCACTCTGCCTGCCAACAATCATTCCACTCGTTCCCCTGCTGCTGTTTTCATTGCTGTCTTTAGTTTAGTATCTTTAGTTTGCTCTTGCTGCTTTTAATGGGCCCTGGGCACAGCCAGTCACGCTGATGACTGCAACATGGCAACAGCAAAAAAGCAAAAAAAAAAAAAAAAAGATTCATTAGCTCATAGCAACTCTTCTCTCACCTCTGCATAATCAGCCAGAGCCATTAGCTGACAGGGCAATCATCCTGTCAGGGTAATGCTGGTGCCATGGCACGACCAGCACTGGAGCACATGAGGGGAAAGCCCCCCCAGAAAAAATTAGGCACGTGCATGTTTTTAACCCTTCAAGAAGAAAGAGGCCTGTGAGGGTCTTAAATAGAAGTAAGATAATGATTAGAGAACAGAGCAGCAGTTGACCGTCACATGATGAAATTCAGATGTGGAAGCCTGAGAAGTTTCACAAATTACCGTGGAAAGCAGAAGGTCTCATGAGAGGGCAGATAACATTTCCGAGGAATGCCACGCTGTAGATGGTTAAAGACGTGTGCAGCCCATCAAACTTGTAGAAACAGTGTAAATTATGTGTATGCAAATTATCTACATTTTTATTTTCATTTACTAGCTGATATTTGGCATGGAAAGCTATTAAAATAGTGAATAATTGAAAAACATATATTAAAGTATTCAGTTATTTAGCTCTTATTTTGGTCTTGCTTGTAACTGAACAATTTTGGTCAATGTTTAACGTATTGCCTTTTATATTTCATCTTACAGAGTTAAAAAGAGTTATTTTATTAATGTAAAAGATTTAAAAAAAAAAAGTAAGACTTTGTGTTTGGATTTCATGAGTTTATCGTCTTTGGCCAGATTATGATGATATAAGATCATAGACTTGATACACAATAGACTTAGAAAAAATATAAGTAGTTATATTAATCCAGCTTCTTATGGAAACATCTATGAAAATCAGTAAAAATAAACATTACTTAGGTGCTAATTCTTATTATTTTATTCTTAAATCAGTGCTAGAAAAAAACATACAAGTATAATAGCTACTTTTACAGCATCCACTGATTTTTTTTACTCTTTCCATGCTTTTTATTTTTTGAATCCCTCTTTTCATCTGTATGGCAGACGGGTGCACTGTGACCCGCAGCGTCTCGGGGCCCTAAATTAGGCGGAGCGCTGTTGTCGCTGTCTCTAATGTAAACTGACTATGAGCTGATCAAGCGCGATTATGCCTCTGAGGGTTACGTGTTAGACCCAAATATAAGAGACATATGCTCTATGCTCGTTTGAAAAATGTTGGCGGTTCAAATGTTGGCATTACAAATGTTGGCGGTTCAAATGCTGGCGGTCCAAGCACACCTCATAAAAACTATTATTTTATAGCCTTTCTTTATGACAGAACACGTGTTTGGTAAACTCATAAATGCTCCTGAACTTGATTTTTCTATATAAATAATTAAGACACACAAATACTCCAATAAAGATGTTGATGATTATTGTTCTATAAAAACACTCAGTTTTAAATAGCTTAATTTCCCTTTTCATATATTTGATGGACACGTCTCTTTTGATGGTCTTTTTTTTTTTGACTAAACCAAATATAACTATGGTTCACTAAATTGTCTCTAATAATTTGACTTCCAATTATGACAGCTCTGTAGCCCGTAGCCATGGCAATGAGAAATGAAGCAGACAAAGATGTATCGGCAAGCCTCCAAGTTTTCTTTGCAAGAAGAAGAAAATAAAAGTACAGTTTAAAAAAAGACATTTCAAAGTTTAAAACCAATCTGGCAAAGAGCAAGCACACACCTTTGCTCTCCTGGGCCGTCCTGTACTTAACAATAGAAATGTGAGGATTTAAAGCATGAGATCTGGCATAAATACATTTACTGGATACCCTTTTTGTAGAGAGAAGAGGCAGATATGGGACTGGCATTGACAAAAGTTTTGCAGCGTTATTGCTGAGTGGTACTTGCACTGTGGTACGTCTAAGCTTAAACAGTCTGGCATCTTCAGCTGTGGTGCTCCGCGGAAAACTAACGAAGCAAGGAGAGTTTAGCAAACTCAGTCATAGCTGGGATATGGAAAAGTCTCACTTTAGTTCTCACTTCAAATAAAAACGGCACAGCCTCATAAAGCAAAACCCTTATTCCAAGGTTCTCGTTTAACAGCTGGAATTAGGTATTTTTATGCTTGTAATTAACAGATTCAGCTGTGTACATTTTGTCTTTATAGAATCATAGTTGCTCTAAAATGCTCTTGGTCATGGATTTATGAAACTAAAAAAGGATGCTGTAGTAGCCATTTACTCTGTCAGAGCGGCCAATATCACGGTGCCTCACTCATAAAGATAGAATCAACTTCAGTTTTTGTAAAGCCCTGATATTGTGTTCGTGTGTGAGAGTGCGGGAGAACTGGCTACAGATACCAAGATACACCAGCGACGGAAAAGAGTACATTTCAAATCTTCACCTTTGGTATGAAACTGTGTGAAAAGGAACGCATTGAAAGGAATGCATCTGTCTGCCCGGCAAATGACGACAGAACTTATGTAACAAGATAACACTGACTGAGTAGTGGCTGCGCGTCATTCATCAACCAGAATCAGGAATAATTACATTATGTGGCGTCAATCACCACTGAAGTGTTTGCAGTCAGAGGTGCACACTGTGCCACCTCGACATATTGGGATCACTGGCAGACGTGGTTAATGTTGAAAATCTGCCAAAAAATGGAAATACTCTAAAAGAGGCTGCGCAAAGAGAACGTCCTGGAAGAACATTCATTCAACATTCAGAATTAAACGCAGGTGCCCTCCTGCATACCACTCCACCTCCTTCAGTCTTTGTGTTTGTGTGTGTTCACATATGTTCAGACGACTCAATCTGACGTCTGAAAACTGACAGTCATTTTACGTGGAATTTCAGATATCCTTGGTGAAAAAAAGTTTATTCAGTTTTATTTTCTTCTTCAATACCAAGATTTGATTTGATGTGGTTTCTCTGGATTTGTCTGTGGTTTCCAGGGCCACCCCCAACATCCACTGGAAGGCCTTAGATGGACATACGACCATTCAGAGAAACAAGCAGACCCACAACCAGACTGATATCAACAAAAAACATTTTCCTCCTGTGAAGTGTCAGGAAGTGTGTGCTACCTGCAGGAAGGCTGCCTTTGAATATAAACGGAGGAACTCCGTCTTCTACCATTCTGCCAGTTTAGGGTAAACAAACTGTAATGAGCCAACGACTAAAGGGATTTTGAGCATGTGCATAAACTCAAGGGGCTGTTAACTTCCACTCCAGATTGTTTATTTGGGATGAACCAATTGTGGTTCAGTGGTGTTTTGTTTGAACTCTAATTGTTATGGTTTTCAAGGTTTAAAAGGCTGAGTACAGTTTTAAATCTTTCAAACCATTACTAACTGCGACTCGGAGGGGTTCTGTGGGAGCCAGGCAGACACAGTCAGCGGTTGTGGATTGGGGCATATCTAAGGGAAATCAGAGCGCTTGGCGGTGGTATTTCATGGTGGTAATCCCGCTGCGTTTCATTGCTTTTGTGTTTAGCCTTTGTGGAAACAGCTCACTGAGTAGTAAAAGCTGCAACACTATCGAAATGGTAACTGTTGAGTGTATCAGAGTGACGTAATCATCAACCCTGAATGCATCGTGCTTGTAACTGCACATTTCCCGGTGAGACACATCGCCTCAGAAGCAAAGCTCTCCTCTCGATTGCAGAGATAAATGTACACAACAGTCGACCCACCACATTGTCTTTTTGTTTTGCATTTCTCCATTGAAACTGTGCTCTGCAAATAACCTTGACTTGTGCTTCAGCCTGCATACATTTTACATATACTTAGTCATCAGAAATACACACACAGAGACAGAAGCAAACGTGATAATATTTTTGTGGTCACATAAGTTGGAGCAGCAGATTTGTAGGTCTAACCACGACAGAATCTGTTTGAGCTTCATCCTTCTGCCTTCTCACTGGCCATGTTTGATCAGCTGCTGGACATTATCCTGCTCTGCCTTTTCCACTTCACACGTCTTGGATGGCTCAACTAATTCCTCTCCATCTCTACTGAGGTGTGAACTGGATTATTTTGCCAGCTGGATCATTACAACCTGCCTTCCAGAGATAATGGCCTTCCTCCTTTATATCCTCATGCCTAGCACTCATCAACACTGCACTTCTACATGCCTTCAAGTCAAACTGTCACAGCTGGGAATTATTGTTGGGTCAGCATTGAGTGGAATATGGGTAAAACTGACACCTTTAAGCAGATAATGACAAGAAAAGATCTTGAGAGTTGAACAGAAATAGATATATAATATCAATATGTAGCAACAAGAGACATAAATGAGGAAAAAAAATCTTTATAAAGTCACTTTTATTTATTCTGCGAGGAAAGTCTTACTCACTTCAATCAGCATGTGACATATGAGGATTATTAAGTGTAATATGATTATATAATATATCACTGCATTACTGCTAACTGAAGAGATACTGAACTGTTTCTTTGTAACAACCTGATAAAAAAAAAAAAGTAATTTCAGGTCTTAATGGGCTATGCAAAAAAGAGGAAAAGGCTATATTTCAGGAAAAGGATTTTCAAATATGCAGTAATTCCAGCTACTTTATCATACCATTTGATTCAAAGGTGGTTTCACACTCAAGGGAAAAGATAAATGATGATGCTTGGAATACAATGTATGAGGCTTCTTGTCTTTCCAACCAAATCTGGATATATTAAGAAGGTTCTGGCCCTTTGAGCCCACCTTTGCACCATCCCACCAACATGCACAGACATAAACATTCATATGCACACGGTTGCTTTTTCTTTCCAAGCGGTTAATTCCTTTTAATTAAATAATTTACCATGTTGAAAATTTCAGCTCAAAGCATTTCCTGCTATGTTACAGTGCATTTCTTTCTTTCTTTCTTTCATTTATTTATTTATTTTTTTTATGAAAAGCTGACTTACAATGCTTAATCATAAACAACTGTGAGCACTGATTATTCCCACTTCTAAGCCATAATTCTAATGACACTGGATTGCGCTAATGGTACAATGAGCATATCGAGCGGCGAGACTCCCCATAGCCATTCTGAAGCATAATTAGCCTCATTCTGTCAAATATTATTGCATAGACAATAACCGAGACACGCAGCACTTCGCTGAGTGCGTCTCAACAGTTGTTCCCAACAAAATGACACTACCTCCCATCCAGTTTTAAATTTGAGTTTCTCAAATTGTTGCAAAGTTTAACGTGATATCTTACATGTGGGTACTTCAAAGGTTTTGGAGGGCGAGAAGTAAAGTTACGTTTTTGAGGTGGGTTTTTTCATGCCATTTGAATTTTTTGGGAGTGGATCTTTCAATGGACACGTTGCCTGATATACTGATCAAGGGATGAGCAGTATCCTCTCTCCTGGTAGTAACGGTACACTCCTGTTTCACATTTCGCAGGATCAATGACAAGACTGCAGTCAACTGACTTTAAATTGTCCACGTACTATTTGTTTTACATCAATAATGTAATATTTTAACCTTTTCTTTAAGGGCAGTCAATAAAATACTTGACATTTTAAAACATGTAGTATTTAGGTCAGCTGAGGTTACTGAATATAGTAATATGACCTGTGACGGGTTTAATGTCCCATTTATGCAATTTTGACCTCTATTTATATTGATCAGGCACCAATATGCAGTCATTTTACTTTGATAGCGAGTCAGAAACTCTGTGGGTCTGTTATATTTGCAGACTAAATCTTCTTCTCTCTGTGTGCTCTGGTGAGCCGTTTGGCGATCAGATTTTAGAGAGCCAATAATGAAAAAGTCTTTTTCATAAAAAAATTAACTATCTGGAAGTTCTTGGTATGACTGCTCTTTTAAAACCTTTATTTATCTCATTAAAATGGAAGATAGTAAATGTAGAAAACTGGATGTATGACAATTTAAGGCAATTTTGAACCTTTGAAAGTCTGGAAAAGCATAATATGTGCACTTAAAAAAAATGACCCTCTGGTTATAGTATGAAAGGTCCGTGCACACAATAAGACAGCAGGTAGATGTATTCTTTTTGTTTTGTTCATCATTCATCATCAATCATTATTGCATGTAAGAATTACACTATTTGTCTACCAAACCAATAACTTTAAGTATGGTTGTGTACCGCTGCGTGATTTCTGCTCAGCTGTAGAAACTGGGGATAGCGATCCAAAACACCTAAACATGAGCATTTCAGCAGTTTACTAAAACAAGTTCAGTATATATGTATTTACATGGAGAAGCCTAAAAAAAGTCTCATCATCCAACGTACACAGCATCATGCGCTTCAAGACTCTTCCAAGTGATTAAAACCTCCATGGGGAGGTGGGATCATTGTGATCTGAACATTACACGTTTTAATTAAATTCTTTTTTTTGTCTTTCCTGTAACAGAGGTAAATCCTCATATCAGTCACTTCCAAAACATGTCTGCAATCTATTGCACTTTTGCCCATCTTCTTTTTTGTCATATAAATCACGTGGTTTAAACAGTCCAGGTGGCAGAGCTGGTTTTTCTGACATGAGAAAGAAGTGCTTGGATGCGAGTGGTTCCAGATCCTGAGGTCCATCAGGCAGCTTGGTTATGAGTCACACAGGTCTATTTGGGGTCTGTTGTGGTCCAGCTGTTGTTGCTGAAGAACTGAACAGAGAATGTATTCATTTTTTTTTTTTAACCATGCATATTATCCTTTCCCATATGCCACCATAATGTGACCCAGTTGGCGGGTTAAAGGTATATTTCATGCCTCTTTGATGTGACGTGCCTCGAGTCTGGTTATGATTCAGAGATGCAAGAGCTTCTCTCAGTTACCTTCCTGAATCTGCAAAAGTGCCATCTTGCATTGTTAGTATCAAGGGTATCTCCTAGGTGGACTTCTCTACTGGAAAGACATGCGGTCATTACTACATATCTTTTATTTGTGCGTTGCCCCTTTTGTTGACCTCCTATAGATCCAAATTAGTCAACTCCAACATTTGTGAATTGTGCAAGATCAAGTTGGTAAATCTGACATTTTTTTTTTTGTTTTATTATTTTCCCATGGTATTTCCTATGAGTAGAACATTCCCTTGCTAGCTTTCAACTCAACTCATCATTTACTTTATTGTCCCCAGAGGGCAATTGGTTGTGCAGCAAGACATCAAAAACAGACCCAAACGACAAAAACAGCAAGACATAAAATACAGTCTGTACGCAACATAAATCATGTATCCATGCTTGATACAACCATGTACTAATTAAAAAAAAAAAAAAAAAAAATATATATATATATATATATATATATATATATATATATATATATATATATATATATATATATATATATATATATATATATATATATATATATATATATATATATATATCTATATCAATTATATACTTTTTGTAAGAAGTCTTAGTTTGCTCAGGCCTTTCCCAGTCTGCCTCCGACCCAAAATAGCCTGTCATCCATATATGGATCCTATTGGCAGATGGCTCAGTGGTTGTTTAGACTGGCTTTTTCCATTTGCAAATGTAATAATTTTTATGATAAAAACCTTTGTGGTTGACGGAAGCAAATGGGTCCAAACTCTGCATTCAAAATATCATCCACTGAAAGAGATTGCTTTGACTTCCTTAACCATGGTTCCTCTGTAGGTTCCTTCATATCCTCACCTCTATGTTCCTTGTGAATTGCTTGGAATGCAATTTGGGTTACTTCAAAGAAGTAAGTACGTATCAGAACTCCGTCTGACACCTACCTATACAGGCACACAAAAAAATCTTTGTCTTTAACCCCTTTGACTTATTGGGACTTAATAGAACTTGTTTCACATATTCTTTATCAATAATATTGTTTATAAATGTTGTCTTGATGGTACCTTTCTCTGACTTTGAACTGTCTTTGAAGACCAAAAAAGCTTTTGTTCAGCTACTGAGAAGTTGTCAGGTTCTGTTGCACTTTCCTGCTTAAAGGCAGGGAATGGTAGGGAAGAGCTGCAGACTTTTCCATAATTTTCAAGAATTTATTATCTTCTCCTGTCTTCTCTCTCTTCTCTTCAGTGAAATTATGGTTTCACATAATATTTCAAATTTGTTCCTAACTGCACACAAAAATCCAGTTAACCACGGATAAGGTACATTCATCTTAAATGTTGCTTGCACTTCCTGCTACAGGACAATTAATTACCCTTTCTAATGCCGTCTTTACAGCAGAGCAAAGCCGACAGTGATCTTTACCAGCCGTGTGACCACATGTTTTAAGAGCTGGTGTATTTTGAGATGTAGCAGGCTGTTTATATTGTGTTAGAGGAGGGTTGACAATCTCTTTTGGGTCAATGTGAAGCACACAAGGACGTCTTCTCATGTTGGACTCTTGATAAAATTGCTCACCTGTGGAGTGCATGTTCCCTTGCATGCATTGAAGCATTTCCATGCAATTGCAGTAAACACTTGCATAAACTGAAAACGCTCTAAAGAGAAGGCAACACTAAAGTATTTTATTTAACTTTCCAGTGTATTCCCAACTATTGCTTTGCCTGCACATATCCTTGATCTGGATGCATGTGTTGGCAGCGGCTCACCAACACTCTAAGCTGTCCCTTTGCATATTTCTCTAAGTCGTTCAAACAATCTTCACAGTTAGGTTTGTCCTCCATTCCCTGTTTCCAGGCAGTGGAGGGCAAAAATGATATTGAAAACAACCTCCATCGAAACATGAATACCTCTTGATGGAAAGAGCCGATAAGCATTGCTGCTTGAAAAAGGTTTGTGGTGGTTTCTTTTTGTTTATTCATTATTATGTAAATGACCCAAAGGTAATCCATCATTAGCGTCCCTCAGTGTGAGCTGATGGTTTTGGAACCACTAATTGAGTTGGTTGTACGTTTTGGTGTGATAGCAATCCATCACTGTTCAACATTTTCCTTGGAATAACAAGTTTGAATTCCTCTGCCATGAGATTAGATGTGTTTAAATCTCCTTTTTTTTTTGTTTTTTGTTTCCTTTTTCAGATATGAGTTCATGCCATCTGATATTCTTGAACCGATGCAAGTTTCCAAGCTCTGCAACACATTTAGAAGCCTGGGCACACTCTCAGTTAGATGTTGATCCATTTTCGATGTGCGTGTGCACAGAGATCATTCAGGTTTATCAATCACTTTCAACGAGTGCATCTCTGCTGTGTTTACACCTTAATTTATTAATAAATGGCTGTAACTTTCTTAGCGCTACACACACCTCCACATTGGGTGCCGTAAAAGAAATCTTGTTAAGTAGAAATTAAACTCCATGTGATTTTAAGCGTACTCCCTTCAGATGATCCTTTCGAAGATGCTGTTGCTTCCAATCTACCTCTTGTCCCTGTCATATACACGACGAGACCAACCAACTGCTCACGATACAGATTGATGATCTCATTTCATGTGTCATCCTGTGTGGATTGCAGTTTTTAATTTAGATTAGATCGGTTAACACTACTCTTAAAGTTGCAACTTGTTCTGTAGATGAGTTCACTACGTAATTCACTCAGTCCCTACTGATATGTTCTCATGGAATGGTGATGCAGAGACTTCATATTGCTGATTCTATGAATATGTATTGTTCACCATGGTTGTCTGCAAAGGCTTCCAAGGCACTATATCACACAAAGATTAAGAAATCAAGCAGGTGCAGTCAAAAACATTGCAATTTGTGTGACATTGTTGGCATGCAACACAAACAAGAACAAACAAATATAACGCCAGCAGTGATGTTGGTCCCACACAAAACCCCATGTGTGTCGTTGCTATGGAGAACCATAACTCCTGCTTTAATGTTATTGGGGCTGAAAGATTTAAAGGATTGAAGACAGTTTCTGGCATCGGTGTTGGCTTTTGACAAGCTCCAACTGCACTGCAGTCACGTTCCAGTGCTGTCGCAAAGTTTTATGCACATTTTACAATTCTGCGAATGCGAGAGGATAAACACGACAGTGAATGCCTTCTTCTTTGGTGGTTTGAAAAAAAACAACAATTTTTTTTGAAGCAACAACAGTCCAGTGGCAGGAGGAACTCTTGTTAGTGTTCATGTTGTGTTTTGCATTTTGGAAGACAATCTGTGCTTTTTCTTTGGCTCCTTGGAATCATGCTTCATCCCTTTGCTGATTTTGTCATGGTGATGTTCCCCCCATGGTTCCTAATCCTTCATCTGATGCAGGTGGCAAATTGGCCCGTGAATTGGCCTCTGAATCCAGGGCTTTAAAAGGAGAGATCTGATGAGCAGACTGTGGTTGGAGATTTAATTGAAGCATTTCAGGGGATTTGGCTGCTGCTTCTGATTGAGGTCCTGGATTATCAGCTTTCTTTGGCTTCATTATCAAATCTCTAAGGCTTTCCAAGTCAGCCGTCGATGTTCACTGTCGTTTTTGAAATATTGTCTGATCAAATTCAAACTGCATTAATGCATATTGGGCAGCGCTTCTCGCTGCAGATTAACAATCACCCAAAAAACGGAGTACAAAAGCAATCTGGGAATTCTGGTAATTGAAAAGTTTTGACAAAACTTCAACTGATAGTGCCCATACGCACAAATGTCTTTAAAAACAATTTTAAATTATATGCTTGAAACACCACATTTATTTACTATTGTCTTTGATGAATTATACATTTTTGTACAGCCGTGGGAGCACGCTGATTTATCTTTTGCACAAAAAGCTGAACATGCTTTGATTCAATCTGACAAGTTTATGCTTAATGTTTAGGCGAGAGGAGGGTCATAGTGGGAACAAAAAAGCTATATATAAGGAAAATGAATATTGAGACAGATAAATCCACTACTATACAAACACAGCCTCACAAGTATTAATGAATCTGCTGTAAAATGTAATCTACTGATTAATGTTCTGGGAGGTGGGTGTGTAGTCATGGTCTTTAGCTTTAGATTTTTGGTTTATTTGATTAGTTGGTATCTAGTGTTAAGTTTTTTTTTTTTTTTAGATTTATTTTGCTGGTGCTTCTGTTGTGTCTTTACCTTACTGTTTTAGTTTCAGAGTTGGAGTCCTTGTGTGTCCAGTTCAGGTTTGACTTCCTCGGTTCTCATCATTCCTGAGGTCCATCATCGTTCCACTCGTCTAGTCAGTTCTCTTCCCTGTTGCTCTGCAAGTTTTTGTTCTCTGCTGACTTTGGTTGTTATTTTTGTTAAAGGGTGTCCTTCCTTGAAGTGATTAGTCTTTAGTTTGTGCTTGATTTGAAAATATGTAAGAATGAGCTTTTAACAAATAAATAGTAGTACATGCATGGAAGAGATTTTCTTGCTTTCTTTTTTTTTTATTGACAAGGTGGTCCAAGTGTGTGTCCTTCAGATACTTTAATTTAAAGCTTTACTTTTATAGCAATTGCTGTTTTATTTCCACTCTGTTTGGTTGGAGGAGTATTTAGTTTGGTCCATCCATTAAAACTTACTTGGGCAGGGTTTTTACCTTTAACAGACACTTGGGTTTATGGTGTCCACATCTGGATGATGAGTCTCACACCATCTGCAAACAATACAAAAAACCTAGTGCCAACATTTTGAACATCATTGTCCTCTGCAGCTTCAACAGAGTAGCTCACACAGTCCTGTAAATTGATGCACAGCTGTTGCAAGAGATGACTGGGACAGGCTAGGATTTGCCGATAGTACAGATGGGAGACTGCTGGAGCTTGACAATTCGTCCTAGAAGTAAGCAAATATTTCATGAAATGAAACAAACTGGTTTAACATGAAAAAAAGTGATTGATGATACCAAAGCCAAAGCAACACTAAAGTATTTCTACACAGTCACGCCGAAGCCACCGCTGATACAGAAGGGTGAAACTAAGGTCAAATGAAACCTTTTATTTTTCTGCTTCAATATAAGTTATAGTAGTGTGTATGGTACAGCTATTTACTAGACAGCAGTGTGTAAATACACTGTTTTCATGTCTGGTTCAGCGGTAAGCCATCAGAAAAAATGTAATCCATTGTTGGATTGAGGCGATGTGCTCAGAGATGGTCTTGACAAACATTCTGCTTCATGTTCACTGATGTATGATGGTCTGACATTGGTGAGAAGAAGCAAATGAGAAACTGTCAGTGGAGATGTAGTATGTTTTTCTCATTCACTGTCAAGTGGCCTGACTGTTACCTCAAGACGATGGATGTGAATTCAACTTTAAAACCATCCCGACAACTCACTGACACTACTAGAGCTCTGCCAAGTAAACAGAAATAAATCGAAGTGTGTTCAGGATCGATGGTGTAATCAACAATGACCTTATGTATGTGACGTCTCCTTTACTCGGAGGGCATAAACTACTAAAATCCGTAAAAAAACACAGTTCAACTTTCTTTTTTCTTTTTCTCCACCAGAAAACATTTCTTTCTTCAACTTTTGAAGCTTCAATATAGTTTTTTTTTCACTTCTGGGTCCTCCTCGCTTTGCTTCTCAGGAGATAAAGACACCCGATGGGGCAGACAGCACTTCAGCATGGATGCAGGTCATTAATGAGATTTGCTTCTTGCAGAAACCCATTAGTGTGTTTTCTGGAAGCTGTTTTAATGCAACTGATCTTGCTGGCTTTTCTACTTGGCAGTGTGATTACATCTTCATTCAGCGCTCAATCAGTGCTCTTGGAAGACTCGCCTGGCGCAACAAAAGTCATTTTACAGCTTTCTGTTGATACTTGGTCTTATTTGGAATGTGTCATGGTTGCAGGAGAAAACTGCATTAGATGCAAGTGATATGAGAGGAATCCATTCATCCATTTTCCACCGCTTATCCGAGGACAGGTCGCGGGGGCAGTGGCCTAGACTTCCCTCTCCACGGCCACTTTGTCCAGCTCATCTGCGGGATCCCAAGGCGTTCCCAGGCCAGCCGGGAGACATACTCCCATATTCCAGGGCCATGAGAGGAATAAGACATACAAATACTTATATTTTTTCTGGAACATGCTGCAGCCATGACCAAATGTCCTGCTTGGCAAGAAAAAAGCAGAGGAAGTCATGTTTAACTTCCATCTTTTTCTTGCACAGGTTGTGTGGTTTATAGTAAAGACGGGCAGATAGCAGGCAAGCGTGGTACTACAACAGCAATGATGTTTATCAAATCTGAGGAGCCTCTATCAGTAGCAACAGTCAGGAGCGTGGTGGAGAAATGCTCCTATAAACCGCTGCAAATGCATGTGAGATGACCTGGGATAAACCAGCATTTGTCTGAGTTGAACGTGTTAATTTCTGGTATTCCAGTGATTTGCAGAAGACTCCGGGCGCACAGCAGACTCCAGTCACACAGAGACTGAACCACACAGGGAGGAGGCTGTGGTAAAAAGGATGTGGATTTGTGGTTTGTCTCGTAATCATGGTTCTTAAACTTGATGCAGTACACCGAAGGAATGAATGCCTCAGAGGTGAATTGTTTTTTTTTTCTCCATTTTTCATAGCGGAGGATATCTGAACTTTGCTCATGGATAAAACATTGGAAGCTGTGTGCATATCAAAAACAATGAGGAAACATTTTCAGGAAACAAATGTCCTGTCCAAATGAAGTTTTTCTTTCTTTTTTTCACAAGTGTTCTAGTGCAGCTCAAAAAATCTTAACTCTTTGTTGTGATTTAAAAGTGAAGTTAGGAAACTTTTATTTTTTTTGTTTTAAATGAGCAGTTTTCTCAATATATTCGGCGCTGTTTTGACTGTAATCTTTCTCATGCTGTTTCTGAATGACCTCATCTGTGAGATACTCAGGAGAGCAGCGCATAAATCGCATTTGACCTTAAACAAAGCAATTGACCCCTTCTGCGGAGCGTAACAGGCCGTCCGTCACTGTCCGCAGCGCTCCTCTGGCCTGGTGGAGTCACCACCGGCGGGGATTTAGTGCACCCCTGGCATGCGGTGCATGTGGTAAAGATTAATGAGCAGAGATTCATTTAAAGCAGGAACATCTCTACCTTCTTTTTAAAGCCACCAACTTTGCAGATAAACAAAAAAAGGCAAAATCCTAAAGGTAATTATTCACCTGTCAGTGTATTTGTTTGCGCAGCAGGGGGGTTCAGTGAGCCGTGCATCTGTCTTCACTTGCCGGGCTGCTGAGTTAATGAATCTGCTGAGAGCTGGAGGGACAGCGATGATCTCCTGGCAGCTTCTGCTCACTGGACCTGATTCTTCTTCTGCGTGAAGTTGCAGCAGGTACCAGGATTACTGTGATGCCAGAGTATTGGTTGAAAGCTTCACCGACCAAGGAGTCCAAAAGAAAATGGCATGCTGAAGCCTCACTGAGGCCATCGGTTTGGTCATGAAGCCTTGAGCAGGAAGTTACATTTGGTCCTTTAGGCGAAGTGTGTGCGCAATGAGAAGGTCGTAGTCTGGTCAGAGAGTTCCATTAGGAAGGTCACGCAGATGTCGAGCTGCTGTCTGCTTCTGGTCACAAAGCTTATTGATCTCAGAAGTCGGCAAAATCCATTCAAGCGAGTTTGTGGCTGCTCAGGCTGAGGTCTTATCTCATGGTGATGTGTCCTTCCATCCCCAGTACAGAGCTTTTCATGATGTAATCCCATTAACCCTTACGTAGTTCATATTCTGTTCAGCATGAGGTGAGTCAGTTCCTCAACTTGTGTAACATTTCAGCCAATTAATGACCTTTGTATTCTTTTTGTAAGGGTAAAAAAACCTACTATAGAATAACTTAATGCATTAATCGACCTGAAACACAAATCCTCATGATTTCAAAGTGTTACAATAATCTGTTAAGACTGTTATCACAGTTACATAAAAAGTCCTGATATTGAAGTTGTTGTTGGTTGATGTTAAGGAAATAAATGAGAGTAATAAACTTGCCACATAAGTGTCAGGAATTTCAATCTTTCTCTTTGCCTTATTTCTTTGACTGTCCCTTCGCTCCACAGGAGCTGTAGCTCAGTTATTACAAATCTAGCATTACATAAATGTCAAATTTTGAAAGTGCACATATGCAGGTCAGCATAAAGGGCAATTTTTAATACTTGTTGATTTTGAGTGAGAGAGGCCACATATAATCACAATTTCATTTTTTTTTTTTACATCTTTTAAAGTAACAATGATGTTCAAAAAACTAAAAATCCAAATCAGAAAAGGCTGTGATTTTATGTATAATGTGAAAAAAACACACATTAAAATGCATGTTAATTACTTAATAATTCAGAAAGCATGAATGAAAAGTGTTTTTGTGCTTTTTCTTGTAAACTTTATTCCATTTATTAATACTATTCTGTGTGTCAGAGCTGTAATAATCTCCAAGAAAAGCTGTGATATTAAGCCTTTTACCATTTTATAACGCTGCCATTCCTCTCAATATGTTCTCCACAGGCTAGAGCGTCCCCAGCACCAGTACCGTCTTTTGCCTCAGCTTCACGTTTTTAAATTGGCTTTAGATTCTTTGTTTGAAAAATGCATAAACATTCCTGGAAGACACGTAACCTCAGAGACTGCATCCATTGCTCTTTAAATCCAATATACATAATTTTCTGCATTAATACAGCCATCACAGACATGTAAATGCCTTTTGCCAGGAGCACTGAGATAACCCCAAGATAGCACAGAGCCTGGCTTTTTGATGTTTTGCTAATAACAGACTCGACATCCCATTTTGTAAAGGCACATTGTGTCTATTCCTTAAAAAAATAAACCTAAGTAAAAGAAAAGAAATAATCTGGTTTTGTTTCATGATGCAGTGCCATTAAGGGATGAAAGATCACAGCTGTCCAACTTAGTCCTGCAGCCTATCAGATTATTTCCGTTGTTTGATAGTGCAGATGGAGAAATATGAAAATCTGTTCTAATCTTCCTCATGCAAACACTGGTTTTGAACATTTCACTTAACTTTCTCACATATTTGTTGAGAATCTGGACATCCTCTGCCCATCTTTGCTCCCTCAAACTCTCGGACTCAGTTTAAAACTGCTCTTACTAGAAATGACGATGACAAATGTTCTTCTTTTGTCTGCTCATCTGATTTTCGCCTCGAATTCACAATTCACACAAAGTAAAATCTTGCAAGATGTGCCCAGTGTCATTATGTTGACAGCTCTCAGATGCAACCTATGCAAAGATGAAAACAGTCAAAGTCAGCATGAAAGGCTTGAAAGGAGATGGAATGGGCCTCAGAAACAGTCTGTGAGGCCCAGCAGCTGAACTGGCACTTTTCGAATTGAGGTAGTTTAATCTGTCCAAGTAAGTGTGCGGCTGCCCAGCTGATTATGGTCGCTGCCATTCTCCAGTGAAACCATGAAAAACAACCCCATTAGTTTGGCTTCCCAAACTCTGTAAGAGGTTTGCCACATGCCGTAATTACTAAACTCCGCACTACAATGTTTTGAAATTTATACTAAAGCATGCAGCAAATTGTCCAGAGATCTGAAGCTCTAATCGAAATGTGATGAAAGCATAAGTCATGTTTGTTTTTTCTTTATGGAGTGTTTAACCCAGTTCAGTTGTGTGTCAAACATTGCCTTAAAAAAAAAAAAAAAAGAGCTTATAACAGCCATGTCAACTTATTTTATACCGTTCCCATCTTATTTTTGGGCAAATCAGACAAATAAACTAGAGGCAACATTTCACAACGTCACTTAAAAGTACCGTTTTATGCTTTTCCGTGTTTTTGAAATCTTCTGTGATGTTATGCCAATAAAATATCATCTCACTCACGAGCAGAGGCTCAAATAAATGTGATGTATGTTATGGCTGACACTGTTTACAGAATTTTATAAGATCAGTGGCTCTGTCTTATGGTTGATGGAGCAAAAGTAACTTGTAAGATGATGATCTACAGGTGTTTTTCTACAGTTATTAAACCAATCAGACACTTAAAGAAGCTTAACCGAGCTAATGCAAACTGACTTTTTCCTTTTAGTCAAACCTGGATCTCCAGTTCATAGGCCAGACTGGAAGTGTTGGAGGGAAAAACATAAAAATAAAGCATGAACTGCCTGTTTGAAATAGAGTTTGACAACACGCTCTATGAGCAGAGAAAGTGTTGTTTCAAGTCACAAGACCAGACACATCAGTGGACTTGGTGGGTTGGTCAGACTCAGAGGTCTGGATTCAGACAAACACAACTTTATAAAGCCTTTTTTTCTTTTCTAAAACAGATGGACTTTTTCTCTGTTTTATCGCTGTGCCGCCTCCCATGAGACTCGGTGAGGATAAATGGAGAAACCTTGTTTCAGCTTTTACTCACATGAAACACAGGAAGTAGTTTCCTGACAACTAAACAGGGAAAGTTCATTTGTGACCGTCACAATGCTCTTCGGGGTTGTAGCGTCAGAAAGCTTTAGCTTTTCAATTTTTCAGATGTTTCCGTAGCAACTTAAATTCTGTTCTTGGGCAATTGACTTGGGCAGTTTTTTTGGTTTTTATTCGTCTCACCTATCGGCACACATTTTTTCGGGTTCTCTGGAGAGACGAATGGTGCTTCTCTATCTGACAATCTGATGGATGAGTCTGTGTTTGGTGGTTGCCAGGACAACGGTACTTGCCTGACTGCATTGTCCCAAGTGTAAAGTTTGGTGGAGGGGGGATTATGAAGTGGGGTTGTTGTGCAGGAGCTGGGCTTGGCCCCTTAGTTCCAGTCAAAGGAACTCTGAATGCGTCAGCATACCAAGACATTTTGGATAATTCCATGCTCCCAGTTTTGTAGGTACAGCATCTGTTTAGTTAGAGCCTGATTCTTTGCCTCACAGACTTGCAACCACTGTTGTTTATTTCCTCTCATCCATCAAAATGAATCAGTCAATGCACATCTTAAAAAAAACATCAAATACTCACGGTTCATCTGTTGTGAGAAGCACGTCAACATTGTTAAGTCATTTACCTTTTGTGAATCATGCTTTGGTCAATCTGCATTTAGACTTTTAACAGAGAAGAAAATGAATGCGTTTTAAAAAGAAGTATGAAGGAATTACGATGGAAGAAACCAGTTTGAACATGTGCAAAAACCCCTTTCTGTTAATGTCGGGGTATTTGAGGCTATTACGAAAACATTTACATCCTCATTTTTATAAATTGCTGTGAGGAGTCTGGCTGTCTAGTTTCATCCTCGTCTCTTAAAACAGCAAAAACTTATTGCTTGAACAAAGTGTTTCTCACTATGAAATGAGAGAGCGTTGTGATCAGTTTCTTTTAACCTGAAATTTAAAAATATTCCTTTTTTGGAAATTTGTTCACTTTGTTGTGAGTTGGAAAGGAATCTGATTAACACAAGGTTATTATTTAACATATAATAATGTATCTTGTTTGTATAATCTGTGACTTTAGGTCATATTGGCATTATTGATCCACAGCACACCGCGGGTCAAATCTTGTGCACTGACGCATCACGTTGATGTGTGGGATATTTTATTTATTTATTTTTTCATAAACTCACTGTGTGTGATATCCTTGTGCTTCATTGATTTTGACACAATTTGTGCTGTGACCTCATTTTTCTTACATGTTAAAGGTTTTATGAATCCTGTCTCTGTGTGTTACCATTTTTAAAATCCTTGGAAGAGGAACTGGCAGAGGATATGTGGAAAATGCCAGGATTTGCTTAAATCTTTTTGTGAAGTGATAGTCAAAAAATCAAAACGTAGTTAGAAAACCTCGTGAGTGTAGCCAGGCTGCCCCACGTTTTTGTTTGTGACCATCCATGGGAACAAAACGAGCCCTTTTCCCGAATCTGGTTCTTAATAGGCTTTTTTTTTTCTTTTTTTTTTGGCTTGGATAAGTAATTTTACTCCAGTTTCCAATGGTTACCAAGGAATAATCCAGCAGATAACATACATGAGTACAGTGAGTCTTATCATCTGCTCTTCCATGAGGTGAATAAGTGCAGGTCCAGACAAAAATAAAAGATTAGTTGAACTGGCAGTACTGCATTGAGATATGAGCAGTATCTTATTATTTTTTTTTTTTTTAATTTTTTGAAATCTCTTTGGCCTTTTTGGGATAAACTGCTGTGCAAGGACCAAAAGCTCTCCTTTCAATCCTAGAGAAGCTTGCGGTTATCAGCCTCCCATCCAGACCAATAGTTTTAACCCAGAGCCTTGTCAGTCACGCTGCGCCAGTGCTTCCGTTACAAACCGCCACACACTGTCTGAGATATTGAATTTGTTCGGCTTATTCTGTGTTTTACGACTGCAGTCTGATTGCACATTTAGTTGATTTAATTTGGTGAGCTTGTGACCAGACTCTGCAGGGGTGTTGACAGACTATTAGGTCTTGGCGAGGGGGAAATCGCTCAGATGTGTCTGAGTGTGTGCGTGCATGTAAGCTGAGAGACTCCTCTTCTTCATATTACATGGAGATTTAGTAGCTTTGATAAATTTGGTTGCTTTGACCCAGACTTTGTGCACTCATGGGACTCTGCTCTGCTTTAGAGACGCGATAAGAGGACCTCTCGAATACAACTAATGAGCTCTAACAACCTGACTGATGACGCTCAGGCATTAACCAAACCAATGAATCTGATCTCTCTCCCATCTCCAGCCTTCTGTGAAACAGGGTAAATGCTGCTAATTAAGCTGGAAGCATGCCAGTCTTGAAACATGAGGAACATTTTTCTATATGACTCAGCTATGCCTTTGTATCAGACATTTTCCACAACACGACAGCACAGTCTCAAATACGATAATCGTAAACATACATTTCTAACCACAAATACATATAAACTTAAAGCAATCTTCTAGAGCAATCCATAAAATCCATAAAAGAGATTGATATATAAAATACATTACACACTACGCTGTAATAAACATCTATAAGTCACAAAAGCAAACTTAAGATAAAATACCCTATAAGAGTGGATTGGCCGCCACCAATAAAAATACAATAAAACCTTTGTCTCAAAGTGCATTAAAATCGAAAGATAATAAATACATTTTAGAAAATGATTTAAAAACAGGAAGTGACTAGGGTTGTCTGATGTACAGAGGCAGATTATTTAAATTGCAGCATTTAAATGGTCAGTAAATGGCTGCGTTGGGCCAGCCGCTGCTGGGTCCCATCGGAGGCGCAGCAGAGCGGCGTAAAGGCGATCCAGGAGCGTTTGCGCGCTTTGCTCTGGTAAGGACACTCTTCAAGTCTGTATCGCCGTTGGACTGTGACTCAGTTTACAGAAAGCAGATTGAGTTGGCAGGATGTGGCACATGAGAATTTTAAAAATAAAAACTAGGAGCAGACTCGGACTCATACATCAGCATCGAAAGATTTTTGGAATCCAGAGCTTTGCTTCTGCAGACAACCGCTTCACAGGGATTCGGTGTCGAAGGAGTGCTGTGAATCGGTGCAAAATTAATGTTCCAATAAAAGACGCTGTTAATTCATGATGTGGAGTTCACAGTGATCCGTGAACCTTGTCAGGAATGAACCGTTCAGGTCAGTGTCAAACGCATTTAATAGCAGCCCATAATTGCGTTAATGGGAAAAAATCTTCTTTCGCTTCCTCTGAGACACTTTTGAAGAGAAACACTGTGACGGCAAGTGCTAATTCTTCATTTTTACCCGTTTAGACTTCAAAAGGAGCGCAGCAGCACCAGCACTGGACACACGTGTGCTGTCACCCGTTTGCGTGCCTCGGTGGATCGTGTGGATGTTAAATAATCATATTCATATACTATCCCTCTCCAACGGTGACACACTGAAGATCTCGAGAGGTTCTGAGAGTGCATGGGCCACAAATGGCTGCCAGACTGCTCGAGGTGGAAAATAATTCACTGGCTTTATGGCCCAGTCAGCCATAATCTATTTGTCCAGATGAAGACACAAGCTCAGTTCCCAGGCCCCAGGCAGAAAACACATACATCCATTGACATTTACTTCTCAATACATTTACTCCTTGTGCACGGTGAAGGAAAGAAAAGAAGCTGTTACCAACACTTCCCATTTTCTTGCATTTTGGTGTTTGTTAAGATGAGACTCTGAGTTGTTTATTGCTGGAAAGCACTGCTATTAAACATCACACTGTACACCAGAAACTGCTGGGCAAAATCTAAGTTCAATAAACACAAACGCATTAGTGTTTTGTCAGAATTATACGGCCTGTTATGGGATGTATCCTTCTCTTACACACTGCTCAGCGTTTTTAATTCTAATGCAGAACAAAAAGAGTCAGAGTCAGAGTCAAGTTTATTGTCAATTCTACTACATGTGAGATACATACAGAGAATCGAAATTACGTTACTCTCAAACCCTCGGTGCGGCACAATAAATACATTTATAAAAAAGTGCTTGCATTGCAGCGAAGACGTACTAATTTGGTTCAGCAGCGATTCTGTTTTTCTGACAGGTAATTACTAGTATGTTACACTTCAGTAACAGTGTCAGAGGAAATTCATGTTGAAAGAATACTCCAAGGTTTTAAAAAAATAAATGACCTCAGCCTATTATTAAAAGGTAAGGAGTGTAAACTTTCATTAAGGATCAAAAAGACGTGAATCAATTAAGTTTTACGTGAGAAAGGAATATGTCACTGGTTTTACAAGCAATTGCCCTCAAGGGTTAACGCTGTACTGCTGAAAGAGCGAAATATACACTACATAGGATGAGATCAGTCAGACTTTTGCCTGAAATAGGCCGAATTCAGGTGAGAACAAATGATGTGTTAAAACTTTATCATTTTTAATTTAATAATTTGGTTCTCAGACAGATCTGCTGATGATTGTTGTGGTGTCATAAACTTTGTTTTCTGTCTGCAATGATAGCTTTAATGATAGCCGTATTAGATTTTTTTTGTCATCTAAGGAGATAGATTATGTCCTTTTAATCTTTGTCTTTTTCACTCCAGCACATAGAGCGAATAGCTACCAGCTGTTGGTGCAGAAGACACGGCCAAAGACGACGTTCTCACAGCATCCAACCTCATCAAATGTGGGGCAGCATGAAGAAAAGCTTTTTTAGATGTCTCCAGCAGCCACGTGTGAAGGTAGTGTGGGATAACAAAGATAAGAGGAAGATGCAGTTTGGTTTTAAAATGGGAACACTCCCTAATCCCTTTCCTTATGGTCCGTAAAGGCTGAAGAAGGCAGCGTTTTAGGAAAATACACTCCTCCTGTGTGGCTGCCGCGCACTCGTTAGAGAAATCTCCTGAAACGGTTTTATAAGTAAATTAAAAAATAAACTTTCCATCAATAACCTGCACCAAAGATGAAATCAATACTTAACTTAACAGACCTTCCAGCAGGCCATGCAGGTTGCCTCATCGACAAGCTGAAGGAAAAATCCGCCTGCACACGCTTCCTACCTTTTTATATTGTAATGTCATGACTGTTCACAGATGAAAAGCCGGTGCAAGTAAACACGGATTTCACACGTATCGACATTTATTCTTTCACCATTTGCACAAAAAGGACATGTATGCACTGTTTACACCTGAACCGAACGCAGTAAGCTTCCAATAATTCTGTACAAAACCACTATGAAGAGAAAATGAGGAGGAGCATACTGAAGTGGGCCTTTTTACATTCAGACTGAAACACTTTGTATCAATATATATTTATATGATATGGTTATGGTCACATGTCGTTAAGATACAGGTATTGGAAATGAAATTAACAACAACCCTTTTTTTTTTTTTCTTCTTTTTTTTGGACCATGTAAGCGTCCATGCAGCACAGGTGTGGGCCTCATACTCCCACCTCAATTACTGGATTTCTACCTGCTCTATTACAACCCTCACAAGATCTTAATAGAAAAAAGCTTCCTTTTTTTTTTTAATTTTATTTTAAACCCACTCAACTGCAGCTACCGGCTGAGGCGCAGAACTATTACCTGACACTACAAAAATGTCACTGCTGTGCCTTAATTTGCTTTAAGGTGCAGCGGGGGCCAGATGCATAAATGAAACACACGCACAAAAACCTCATGTAAACGATTTCCACACATCATTTATGAGACTGTGTGCACTTTTTGCAAAAAAAAGCTTCAGATGTATCTGTAGAAATGCTTCAGATGATAATTTCATTATTATTATTATGTTAAGTTTCTTTAGTGTTTTGTTTAACTGTGATTTTGCATGAGGATGGCTGCTTTGGGGCTGGTGTTAAATAACATTTCTAAAGCTTTTTAAAAGAGAGCAAGTACATATATTTAGAAGTTGTTTTGATGTACAGGGATCAGAAAATAGTAGCCTCATGCTCTGCTTTAGGCTTCCGAAGGCTTGTTTATAAACAGTCAACTATGGTCCATCTGTACATCTGTTTCACCCTCCTGATTATTTCCATGCAGGGCTTCGGGATCCCATTTGTGGGCTATGCAGTCCAAACAGGGATTGACAGTCCTCTTCCCACGACTTTGGTACTTCCAGCTGAGGGGCTTGTTTGTTTCTTATTAAAAATGCAACCATTTCTTGCAGGTTTGTTTGCTTTGGGTTTGACACAGTTGATCATCATAACTTTTTTTTTTTTTTTTTGGTTAGTCATCAGTTTATTATGGGTTTTCTCATTATGTGGAGTCATTCATGGATAAAAATGGGACTGGGAATCGCTCTCCTCCACTCCTGCACAGCTTTCTAAATCTTGTGAAAAAGAGCGTGCCCATTTGTGCCTACGCAGTTTTATTCATGAAATTACCCAGAGCTTAATGCATCTGGCCCCAGGACTCTGAGAAATCACGGCCTTGTAATAAAACACAGAGCTCTTTCTTTCCCTAAACCTTATATAGACATGACATCTGGGAAAGTCCTGTGGTGTTATACTCTATGTCTTTGAGTGGGACTGATTTTGAAAAGACCTCCGACCTATGTGCTCCTTATAAAGCCAGTTGCACTGTTTTACATCAACCTCTATCCCTTTGGCTGATGATAGCAATTTATCATACTTAACTGTAACACATCCACAACTGTGGTGTACTGAAACACACTCATACCCTGAAAAATGTATTTGTACACACATACAACCACCAACTAATATGCATAAAATATATTGACTGCAATCAAATATACCCTTCAGTATCAACAAACATGTATGTATGTGTATATATATATATATATATATATATATATATATATATATATATATATATATATATATATATATATATATATATATATATATATATGTGCATTATAAATTAACACTGTGCAAAAAGTCATACATACTAAGTCAAGTTCTGGTAAATCTAAGGAAGTCAAAGATTGATTAATGCTCTGCATGCGGCTTCTCTTTTATTAAGAAGCAAATGTACCGCTATTTTTGTTTCTCATTTAAATGCTCCCCAGAGGTGCTTTGTTCTACTTTTGGGCTGCAGAGTTTTGTTCAGTGTCCACAGCCGCTGTAAACGCATCATAGAGCTGCGGACTATACACAGTCAACAGAGCAATAATTAGCAATTAGTCTATCCGACTTTATGCCAAATTTAAGGCGATGCAGATGACATGGCTTTATACAGTGCACGTTCACACAGCTTCCGATCACAGCTACACCGCAACACTGTCCTTGTTCCAGATGTGGCATGTCAGCTGGATTTGGGATCAATAGTGAATGGGGCTTCACTGGCCATGTCTGTTGTGTGTTTTTTATCCTTGATTTGAGCGCACAGCTCGCTCCTCTCAGCCGTGGTTACACAGGCGGGGTTGGGGTTAGTCACACAACAGTCTTGATAGTGAGGAGGAAAAGAAAAAAAAAGCAACACAGAAGTTTAACCGTTACCCTTGAAAACACACTTGGCACATTTTACATTTACAACTGTAGAAAAAAAAAAAAAAAAAAAAAAAAAATATATATATATATATATATATATATATATATATATATATATATATATATTCAAACTGTAAAGTGAAGCAATTTAATCATAGCTTATTTTTAATTTAGCACATTCCATTTCTCGACCTGTTTTTCGATGTGTAAGCCAGGAAGGACCTGGGGTCAGCAGCTGCCGTTTTCCCGCGGACAATAACACTGGTCACCTGACTGTGCGACGTACAGCCAGCAAGAATGTTTTTTTTTTTTTTTTTTAATATATCTCAGTACATTTTCTTTAAGACAAAAAATAACAATTTACAGATACCAGAGAAAAGCACGTAAAAGTGTTCCCTTCTGTCCCCGTCGTCTTGTTTTCGTGCCATCTGTTTGGTCTTGGTATTTGTTGACAAAAAGTCCAATGTCCAGTTTGTATGCAGCTCTTAGTACCACAAAATACATATTTGTTAGACAGCACAAAGCAAAGAAGAGGCTCAAGCCAGGACCCTGTCTCTTTTGTAGTTTGTTTCTGTTGCTGCTATTTGAGGTTTTCAGGTTTTCTGGGATTTTTTTAAATTATTTTTATTTTTTGGTCATTCATTTACATGGCTTTTTCGGCTTGAAATGCTGTTGCCGACTTGTTCAACAGGCAGCAGTTTCACATGCATGATGTCACGGCAAACATCAAGAGAAATCCATTCATGAGACTCGCAGCACACTGGGCATCTCAGTGCAGATATCTGCCGCTTACGTCCTTTTACAGGCGCGAGTGCTCCAAGCCCCTCGGACACTGATCATTCAGGGCCGCTCTGACGACTGACTCAATCAGCACAACTCTTCACAGACAACCAGGCCAGTCACTCAGAGCCAAATGAGAGCTCAAAAACATCAAATGTTCTTTGTAAACTTCCCTTTCAGAATTGGCTCTCCACGTTTTCTTTCTGTGTCTCGTAACACTGCATCTTTTCCGTGAGGCTGATATCCTCCATGACTGCGCAGCTGCTGATGTTTCCCTGCTCCGAGGGGCACTCGCCTTCCCCTTTGTTATCCACCGTACCGTTGTGGCAGCCAGCTACAAGCATGCACCTCTCTTCAGGGCTGCAGACTGGAGTGGAGGATTTGGTGATGTCCGGTAGGTGAGGCAGCCGAGAGACGTGGTTCAACAGGCTGGCTGTCTTTGTGTTGGGGATATTGCTGTAGGTGTGGCGATATTCCTCCTCGATATTTCTCCCAAGCTTCCAGCGCTTCCACTTCTTTAGGATCTCAGACTGCACCTTTGGAGAGAACAGAACAGAAGCAGATGTTAGATACAACAAGAGAAAAAGCTGAGAAAATCAAAGAGTTGTTCAGACTCACTTCTTTGTTGACAAAGCAGTACAAGATGGCCACGAGGAGACCCTGAGGAGACAGACAACACCGTCAGTCCTTCTGAACTTATCACAACTAACACTGGATTGTTGTTTTAAGGCAGCGATTGCACTGCAAACTGTTTGTATTTCAAGCAGAAGAAGAAAACCCACAGTTTTTATGTATTCTTTAAAAAAAAACAACCCATAAATCTCTCCTGGGAATCTTTTCTTCAGTGACGTGACCTGTACTGCCTTCCTCTACTGCTGCACTCGCGCCCACATTAGTGTCTCCACTCTGTGTTTGTTTGTTTTTTCCCTGCTACTCGTGCACTCAGGTCAGGAATCTCCTTGACACATTTTCTCTGCATTTGTCACAGAGGGGGTATTTAGAGGCGAGGTCAAGCAGAAGAGACACATGTTGGGTTGAGCTGAGTTTCTGAACTCAGGACTGCACTTGTGATCTTTCACTGTGGGAACCTTTTGTTGCATCATCCTCCATCTCTCTGCAGCTCATCTGTCATCCGAATCCCCTGAGTCGTTGTGTCACAGTGTGACACAAGCAGTGTTCATATTGCAGTATACGTATACGGACAGTGATTAAGTACAGCGCTCCCTAAACGGGAAGCTGACCCTTTTGTAACATTTTATTTTCTTTGGCACCCTGAAAGCTTTAGTTGTGCCCTCATGCTGCCAAATAAAAAACGTTTTGTTTTTTTTTTCATTGTTTAACCTGGAAGGAGGAGAAAAAAAGGTCGATGAAGAGCTTGGTGAGACGCAGGCTGGCGGTGGCCTCAGTGGACTCGTCCGTCACAAAGATGAAGACCACCTGATGGATCCCCAGCAGCGGGATCAAGGTTAGAGTCGATTTGGCCAACCTGAAATAAAATAAAAAGCATGAAAAACGCACAACGCAAGCTGTGAGAAACAAAACAACAAAACCACATGTAGAAGAAAAAGGCATTTAACATTTAAACTCACCTGAATTTATAATCCGTGTATCTCATTTGGTGTGCTCGAAGTTTTGACACGAGAATTTTAATTATATGGATAAAGATAAGGAAGTTTATCTGTTAAATAAAGAAAAGAGCGATATTGGTGAAAGTGAAGGCCCTTAATGAAGCATCTGCTGCAGCTGCACCAGAACAGTTAAGGCATATAAAAACCATCTTTTAACTGCTCAAAAGTAAAATATAACTAAACTGTCCAATAAAGTAGAAGTCACAGCTTTTTCTCTAATGAAACAGATAAAACCCCAGTTACAGAAGGTCCTGATCAATAAATATAAATGGACATTGAAAAAAAATGCAACAATATGAATATACTGTAAATATTTTTCAGTAACACACGTATAATATGATTTTTAAATTGGTAACTGAGCTATTAAAGCTTCTGAAAATACAGCTCTTCAACATGTAGAACCATTTATTTTAGATTGAATGTAATTAGACATCATTTCACATTTTTGTTTTTTCAGATTATTTTAATTGAAACACATTTTTGTAATTGCTTTCACTACAATTTAGTGGTTGGGTCTGAAAAGGAGAAGCGTAATAAAAGTGGCTAATAAAATATTAATAATGAAAGAAGTTCACGCGTTAAGTGCAACAGATCTTGGAATCGTCCCTGCCCACAGTTTATTCCAAGCGGAGCCAGAAATAGAAGGAATGAAGCTGGGATCAGAGTTAAACAAAGTCAGCTCAGACCTGAGGCTATTTCTCTAATCAGTCTACATCGGAGGAGGACTGGCATGTTTTTATTGCACAAGGAGAATTGAGTGGATGGGATGAGACTCTGGGTACAACAATGGAAAATCACTCTGGAAAGATTTGGCTCCATCACAACTGGATGTGTGGCTGACGCTCAGCCCCGACAGAGCGACAGAGAGGACTGAGGTGGGTGGGAGGGATGAGGTGGATGGGCAGTTTCCATCAGATGCTGAGGCTAGTGTTTGCATTCTGTATTGCATGAACAGTATAAAGTTACCAACAGCCTCTTTATGTATTCATTGTTTATCTGATTATTTAAGCAGACCCATCGCATACCTTCCCCTGCAGAAAAAAAAATGGGAAAAAAAGTATTTGGCGTTCTCAGAATAACCTGTTTGTCACGATGTATCAACTTCCTTTTATTTCAATGACTTGATGAATAGATATGGTATCTAATGTACAGAAAAATAGATAAAGTCTTAAACAATCTTTTTTGAATTCTTTAAAAATGCTCAAACTTCCAACAAAGTATAACAAAGGATTTCTTTCACGAAAGGTGTAATATAGACAATTGTAAAATTAGTCTTTGTTACAAAGTATCTCAAAATCAACCATGGATCATATAGACAGATGAACCTGGGACTGACCTGTACCAGAATGACGGGAAGAAAAATTACATCGCCGCCCATGATCTGACATTTGCAACATTATCTTTAAAACATATAAAGACAAATTGATGACTTCTACATGCATGGCTTCCAGTGGCACTGAGTCAGTTGAGTTTATTGATGATGTGACGAAAGACAGACAAAGCTGAATTCATTTTGAGCAAAATGCCTGTTCAGATTCAGTCAAGTGCATCAACGCTTACTGCACAGCGCTTCTCTGTGCAGACAGATACTGACCCAACACATACACTGAATGCAAAACAAGTGTTTCTGAAGGTAAAGAAGAGCGACTCGTCTGATCCCAATCTAACTGAGCTGCATTTCACAAACAGACAAAACAAAAACCAAAACAAAAGAGAAAATTCCTTTTTTGGTGATGTCAGTGGGCTCCAGCGCGAGCTGTTGCCTGCAAAGAACCTCTGCCCAAAAATCCATTTAAAAAAGTCTCAGACAGTCAACTCTCACATTAAAGACTTCAAGTGTGTTCTTGATTGCATTTTGGTGTCTAGACACCTATTGATGAGGCAACTTAACACGAGTTAACCCTAGTACATAAAATCGCCCTACAGCAACCCCACAGGCCGACCTCATCCCCTCTGCCAAGGCCAACAGAACAGAGGGGTTCCCCCAACCCGGGAGGGAGCAAGAGATGATTCCAGCCCAAATCCACAACAGTATCCCTGGGGCCAGGCGGCATGCACCAGCGCTCCGCCAGCACCCCACAGGCTCCAGGCCCCCTCCATCCCTCCGGGATAGTTTCTCCGTTACTGTTAACCAGAAGCCATGAACAGGTGGGCGGTGTCAGCTTAACCCATGTTAAACATTTTTCATTGTGTGATGTGAGACTTTGTACTGATTAAGGTCCAAATTTGTGTTTTATTTGTCACAGAAACTATATTATTACATACAAAATATATTATTTTTTGTGCAGAAACTGGGATTGGGAGGGATTGTTAAATCATTTTTTCATTTGAATATCAGGAGGCCTAATGCTACAAATAACAATATACAAAATGTATAAGTTAATAAAATAACAAAGTAGTAATTTATTTAATGAATGTTGGAATGTTTAAAACTCACATAGCATCAATAAATAAGTGTTAGTCATCGTCATAATCAATAATGCATTTTAGGAAGTGTAAATAATGCAGACACACGTGGTATTTCAAATCTTCACCGATAATCAAGTTGCAGTATTTATTTAGAACTGCAACTTAACATGTTCTTGCAGAAACATGTGCAAACACTAAAGTGCAGGTTCCTGCTCTAATGTGCAGCTTTCAGACAACAAGATCAGGATAACGAGGGAAACGCTGAAACGAGGACCAGCCCTGCCATTCCTGCAAACAAGTCAAACACAGGAATTCCTGCGGGATGCAGGCCACTTAGCAGGACGATTAATGCATGGAAACTGCCAGGCTGTCTGGCTGCACATAGGAGCCATGACAAATCAAAGCTCTAAATGCTGTGAACTGACCCTTGCAGAAGACTCTGGAACTTTGTTGCCAGTCACAATTATGCTATTTATTTAACCTAAAATTCTTTGAGTCCAAAACATGCTTCCCAGATGTTAAAACTAAACTACAATGACCCTTATTTATGTTTCATAAATAAATGAGGTGTGCTTAATATGACATCATTTGGGAATATGGGGGGAAACACGCTGCAGTCAAGTGGAAATGCAAGACTGCAAGTTGCACATATTATATTTTTAAAGTCAATACACATTTTTGGAGCTAAATCTTGGATTTAAATAAGTACAAAGCAAACAAACAAAAACATAAGAAATATGTGCAGCGGGAGACTGGAGACTCAGAGAGAGAATGAAAAGGAGGAAAAGAAAATTACCACAACAGCAAGCAGTATGGGGGCACGGATTATCCACCAGTAGTTCATGTCGAGATTTTGCTCCCAGCACCTAGAAAGGAAAATCATCACAGAAAACCTTCATGAGGGAACAGCAGGGGGAAACAAATATTATATTTCACGTGAAACAACTTGCTTTTGGACAGCTTTGATGCAGTTTTGAGACCCTGTAGAAGTACAAGGCTTTCCTTACTTTAGCTGATGAGGGGTATGAAGACCAATTTTAAATATTTTACATAAGAACTCAATTGTTGCACGCTTGCAAAATGTGGCATTTAAATCCCTATTACCCGGTTTACTACTGAGAAGTACCTGTTAGACAAAAAGAGGAGGAAAACTTACTCTTGATTTTCATATAGGTATTTAATGACCACCCATGGGACCAAGAATATTAATGGTGTCCCTGGAAAAAAAAACAACAACATATTTTAGACACTAATGTTAAAGGCTTTTGTATTTATTTTTGGTGACTCAGTTTTTCTCATGTACAAAGCAAAATCACTTATTGCATATAATCATCTTGGGTTTCCTGATTTCTCGCTGCACTTGTGGACACAAGCACTCAAACGTCCCTCAGCTCACCCCAGCCAATGCACAGGTAGATTTTGAAGTAATTCCTCTCCGTAAACACAGTGATCACCAGGAGGTTGTGGAGGTAGATGCCTTCCACCAGCAGCCAGTAGCTGTTGGCCATGATGCTGTACTGCATCATCACCACGGCAATGCGACAGCTAATCGTTGTCTGCAAGAGAGCAGCGAGGCGTATTTGACAAAACTAGAAAGCAGGGAGCTGTTTAACACTTCACGGTTGAGCTGTGACTGATGAGATTTACTTCTATTTACTTCTTCAATACCGACCGCGTTATTGACGAAGAGTTCCCCCGGAGGCATGGATGCGCTGGGGAAGCCCTGGTCCTGGTCACTGCCGATGTCCTGGGATGTGTGGTTGGCCTCCAACAAGGCATCTTTGATGAGGATGGACAGGGCTCGCAGGATGAAGGAGGCAAACAGGTTCATGTGGATGTTGTTCCTCATGCAGTGCAGTTTCCTGACAAGCGACAGGTCACAACATGTATTTTGTTTTCTTCCCAATCCCTTCATTTTCCACCAATAGTGATTATTACCTGAAGAATATGAGGATGCCCAGAGCCAATACCAGCGCCACCAGGGATAAGGAATAGCCCACAGTGTACATGATCCGAATGTGGCCGTAGTAATGCTGCAAGCCAAAACGCAATGAACTCATAGTTTTTAGATTACATTTTTTTTTTCTTAATTTGGGCCATGTTTATATGAAGTAATGCTAATAAAATATTTGTGTGTTTTGCTTCGATTTCTGGAAAGAAGTCATTCCTTACTGGTTTCGGATCATGAGTGTCACACTCGCTGGTGTTCTTCATGGTCACCCACTGGCCTTTAGCGTCACATTCCTGATACACCATGCCATGCTGAACTACAGACACACAGAGATCCCCGTTCAGTGGAAACTGCAGGCAGTTTTAACAGCTGGGTTTCTCTGCAGGACACTCTGCTATCAATATGACTACATTTATCTAGTCACACTTCTCTTACCTTTACGGTACCATGGCAAATACCACGGGCATGACACGCTGACAGTAGTGTTTGGGAGACCATCAGGCCAGCAGGCATAATTGTCAAATTTCCTGTTGCACACCAGACCTGAGGTTAAAAAGAAGACATGAGACAAGAGTAAAAATATTATAGCCCTTTGATATTTCCTCACAGTCTCTAATGAGAAGATATCAATAATGCTGAGTGCCGCTGCTGGATGCTCAGGTGCACACAGAGATGTATCCCAGGTCCTCCATAACCACTAATCTACTCTTAAACTAATGGCCCCACAGGAAGAGTTTGTAAGTGCTGCAGACTTGGAGAGCAGAGCCATGCAATGTGTTGTGTAGCGTGTGGAAAGCTTTCTTTTTTAATTTGGAGAACCACAGCTCTCTGCTTTATGCCAAAAGTAAAGAAGACAGTAATTCACTGTAATGCAACTGAAGGGCAGTGTTCACCGCGTACTTAAACACATTGTTGATTGAGCAAACAGGAGCCACTTTTCACTTGGCACATATGCTGAAGTTTAGTATAGCGTGGCAAATAAATTGCTGGGAGCGGCTGGAGGCAGCGCTGTTACGCAATGGTCTGAGCAGGGAGAGGAACTCCTGGTGTTTTGTACACCATTGTACAGACCATTGTACAGACATTTGAATCAAAGACAAATAAATACATATGTTTGCTCTCAATTTAGTTTTTTTAAAAATATTCTGCCAGGATAATATCATTTATCCAAAAATCATAGTTTTTCATGACACTTGACTTTCGGGGTTGTTAGAATAAGAAAGCCATTTCACGTAAAAACACCAATCTAATGTAATCATTGATTCTAATAAGTATTTTTACACAAACAGCTGCTCATATTACCTCATGTTACTATATTGGAAATGGTGTGAGTTATAGCGATCAAACAAATCATCACCCGACTCTCGGGGTCTCAGCTGTCTCCAGCATTTACCCAGCTCCCTTTTGCAGCCTTCACACCACATTACCTGGTGGAGGCACATAATGTGTTACAATGATGCTCAGGCGCCCCAGAGAGCAACAAGGTTCTCCTCTTTTGTCTCAGATGTAAGGGTGATGAGCCTCGCCCCAGGCGGTGGTGACAAATTCATTGCTTTCATGAAAAGGTCAGAGAGTTTACATGCACTTTACAGCGATAACTGCGAAAATAAAACAAGAGGGGGGGACTATTATCTCTTTCTGCAGAGATGCTTGATCCATAATTGTTTCCTACATTAGCTAAGTTGTGGTGACACTTGAATACTGTGGCAGAAAATTATACTTAAATCAATGCCTGAATTTATTGAAATAGAACCTTAAAACACAAGTAAAAAACTGCCTTCAAACAGTGAATACAGGTAACTTACCAGTGCTCAGTGGCTCTCGGCTGTTATTTCGTTCGCACTCTTCCATATAATTTTTCCAGATCTCCTTCAGCTCTTCCAGGCTACCAGCAGGAGACACCTGAGGGGACAGTTGAATAATTATGTCCAGTTACAGTTAGGTCCACCAGTATTTGGACAATCACAGTGTTTTCATTTAAGGAATTTCAGATGAATGTGACACTTGCCATTTAGGAATTACAGTCATTTTAAAACAAACTACTTCCATTTTCAGGGTGTTTCAGAAGAACTTAGACAGACCTGACTGAAAATAAGTTAATTGGCTATTTCTTTATTATTTCATGAGGCACTGAGTAATAGATGAAGGAGGTCATCATTATGCTATAAAAGAGGGTAACATATATCTACTACAGCAATAAGAAATAACGGGAAGCCACATTAACAGTTTAGTTGTTTTAAAAAGAATGATTCAAAACTCCACAAGCAGCACGAGTGGACGCCGTCGCAGAATATTGTGAAGAAAAATCCCTTCATAACTTAAACAGAAGTCAAAAACACCTTTATGAATGTGAATACATGAATGTTTACAATAAGGTGCAAACCACTGGGAACGTTCTGTAGCAGGAATTCCAGACTGGGCTTTGTCATAAAACATCCATGAAAGCTGTGCATGTTCTAGACTCTGATTCTTTTTATAGATGAAACCAGAGTAAACTTTAATCAGAAGGATGGGAAGTGAAAGATCTGGAGAAGTAAAAGAACAACTCATGAAGTAAAGTAGAGCATGGCCCTCACTGGCACTTATCAATGATAAGACTGCTGACGGATGAAGCCAGTTGGATTATATCCGTGCCTACAACAAGCAGCAACTAAAGGAAGCTGAAAAGCGTCAGATGCAAATCAGAATTTTTTTTTTTTTATGTCCATGGTCTCCAGACTTCAGGCGACCCTGAACATGGAGGTACTTTCCTTATAAAACTAAATTAAACTAAAGCTTTGATCAAATCTTGGTTTCTTCATTTCAAATCCATTGCAATGCTATATATGACTAGAAAACTCACAAAAACTAGACTCAACTGTACGTCCAAGAGGTTATGTATCTGTAGATGTTTTGGTGCTGGTGTCGCAAACTAAATCATTTAGATTACATATTTAGACTGTGAAGCTTAACAAACAATTTACAAAGCTGCCATTCATTTGTTTCAGTTCAGTTCACATACAGTACATGGAAAATGTGAACGTTTGCACCCTTCTATGTAACCAGATGACAGGATGACGCGGTGTCCCACTCTAATATTTGGTTTCCACACAATGAGTCACCGGCTCGTTTCAGAGGCCTGCAGAGCTACAGAGACGGCCCTTTTTGTCAAGTGTTTCGACTAATGGAAGTTGACAGATCTCTTTCTAAGTGGCTTTTGACCTATAGGATGAGTATTTAGACTTTTTTTTTTACTTTCTATGTAGGTTCATGTCTGTGTCTGTGTGAGCTGTGGGGACCCACCTGGATGCTGCAGGAGACTACGAGCACTGCCAAAAAGAGGAACAGTCCTGACATCCCTTATTCCTGCTGTTGGTACTGGGAGGGCACACTGCAGGGTGGGGAGGGATTTTCACCTCATAAGGGGGCTTATCTACACTCACCACACAGCCTGGATGACACACAGAGACATATAATCCATGAGTTCTCTTTGAAAGCACATTAGCTTGGCTCGCCTTGCCCATACGTAACAGGAAGACCTAAACAGGAGAGGCAGGCTGCATCTATCAAAGAGCAGCTATCCCAAATTTAAAAGGCAGGCAGACTATGAGTGAAATCAAAAGAAAAATTACATGCCTGTTTCACTTGTGTGAAAAACAGGCTCGTGAACAAACACCCACTCTGAGCCAGACCAGTCCCGTTTCTTTCCTTTGAACAAAGAAAAGCAACTGTTACAGATGGTGTACACCTGAGCGATACAGCAGGACTACCCACAACCTAGATGTCCAGAAATTCAAGCATAAGGCCGACGGGTTCCAGGAAAAGCTGTCTCCTCCATCAAAGAGACAGTTGCACCTCAGTGACTCACAGTCGGCTGCGCTTCTACGTTAAAACCAATCAGTGTTTGGTTGAGCGTGTGTCAGCGTGTGCCAGAGGTCACTCACCTGTGTATCGATTGCCAAAAACTCCTAATACATTGGACCGAAGCCGGAGAACAGGACGAAATCTGAAACGTTTCTGCAAAAAACACCTTGACCATTGAAACATTTTTGGCTAAAACGTTTCAAATTCCATTCTGTTCAAGTCTCGAGGTCGGGGTCGTGTTGATGTGTTTTGCTGACTGGGAGTAGGTGTTTGTTCAAGACATAAGTCCACAATGTGTCATGACAGATGGACAGCATGTGATGTATGTGGTCCTGAAAGCTCCAGTTCAAGACTTTCAGTCGACTTTGTAACTGGATGTGTCAATGGGTCTTTGAAATCTCGGGCGAAACAGTTTCTAGGAGGTTCCAGACACAATTTAAAACCCCGCCAAAGCTCTCCTGTAAATCAGGCTTGATAATATCTAAACCAAAGAGCCATACTTTCTAAATCGCCCGCTCAGTCTAATGGCCATTGGATGCATGTAACATTATCATTAGTACAGACTGGCTGATTACAGCGGGTGCCCGAGGGGTCGGAGCTGCTCTTGTCTAGCCTAACATTGGGACTGGTCTGGCCGAGATAACGGCTCTGGGTCCTGCACATTCAACACCAACAAACCGTTTCATCTGCTGTTAGGACTCATTTTTACAGCACAATTGCATCCTCTGCTACAGGAGAACAGTAACATGCACATGGGAGAGGACGCCTTCCTTGTTAAGGCATGAATGACAGTGTTAAGGGGCTTCCCCTCTTTGACTCCTTCTCTCTCTCGCTCTCTCATCCACTCACTCTCTCATCTCACTAAAGCATTCAGACACGAATCTTCTCAAACACTTGCCACCCTTGCACCACAATTGGCAGCTTAGCACCTAGGAGACATAATGATTAACCAAATGGATCCCTGCAGGAGAGATTGCGAAAGGGGAAAACAAAGTTTGCTTAAGTCTGGGAGCCGGGGGTTCCTCTATGTCCCCATAATATCATAATATCATAATATCATAATATCATAATATCATGCACAGGCCATCTTTAAAAAGTTGTGAAGTCATCAGCTGAAATGAATAAATCTTCCATAAAAACTAAATGAAACACATTATTTAAAAAAAAAAGAAAGATTATTGCTTCAGGTGCTTTGATCATATACTGCCTTTCTTTGTTTCTTGAAATTTTCCACTGACTGTTTTTTTTTTATTTTTAATAAACATCTACTTTGGTTTTGGAAGGAAAAAAGTTGTTTTCATGCGGCAGGAGCTGATTCAGCTTTCCAAAGACGTACCAATGACCAGAATAAGACCTCGAATCCAGACGAGTTTAAAACAAGATTATTTTCAAAGTCAAAGCAAAGTCAAAGTCACAAAGTTATTTTGATATTGGTCAGGAGCAAAAGGATGAGGAAGCTTAAACTGCTCCTTCCCTTGACCATCATATGGAATCTGAGACCAATGGTGAGTTAAATGGATGAGTTTGGACACTTTATATTTCATGTTAGTCAGCTCATCCTACAAAGACTTAAAGTGCCTTTAAGTGATATAACATACCTGTGTTTTGACGTCTAGGCTCTGGTCAGTATTAAAGCTGATGAACTTAACTGAGGGAAGGTGGGATTTTAAGAGTGGCAGAGAGGTTGGCAGGCGAGAGACATCAGATTTCTGAGTGGGAATGGTTCATGCAGAGGGGTGAAAGCGGGTACAAACACAGCTTGAGACTGCCTGCCGGAATTAATTCCTCAGGGTCCTTATTTCACCCACACATGGCTACAGGACTAAAAATGTCTCTTATGATGGCTTTCTAATTCAGGAGCAGGCAGAAACTGCCCACAGACCAGCAAGAATAAAGGAGGGTCAGATTAGAAGTCACAGGATTCTTTTTTTTGTTGTTGTTGTTAGTTTTTTGTTTTTTTACGGATTTAATTTTTCTTACTACTTCCATTCAGCTGATATCCATTCTTATTAAAGCAAAATATCTTTTGCACAAAAGACTTCAGGTCATCATCACAGCACATGGTTTCTCTTTCTTCAGAAAGATTTATAGCAGCCTGACAGCACAGATTTGGCGGTTTTCTGCTTCGATTCACATCGGATCTGCATCAAATGCCCCGTAGCTGAAGACAAAACAAAGGTTCTGTAAATATTTGGTGCTTGTAATGCTAAGTGCTAAAAAAGGAACATTAAAATTAGACACAAGAGCTTTGAATATGTACATTTTTTTGTGCATGAAGTATGTAATGTCTTTCGCAACCACAAAAGAACCATATTGGCTAATTGGCAGGAGGTGAGGTGGGACTAATGGGCCTCGTGGTGTGAGGATAATCAGACTTGGAAAGTCTGACGGTGTTACAGCCTGCCACATGTTCTGCAGTCAGAGCTACCTATAGACGCTTTGTCTGAGGTCGCTTCAGATTTTTTTTAAGGGCCACAAAACGTGCTGATTAGCCTGATTAACTCTCTGGGAAACATCCCCGAGCGTTCGCTGCGCCTGATGCACATCTGATTCCAGGTGTGACAACATCGTTGAGTCAGCAGGACGAGCCTCTCGGGCCGTTTTGGCTGCTTTTTTTCTTGAGGTTTTTCATCCAAAAACAAGTCAGCAAATCAAAATCTTCCATCACGGCCTTGCTCTCTTAAACTGAATAAAGAACTAAATGCCCAGCCATTTGTTTGAATGTTTTCTTTGTGCTTATTTATTTTATTTTGCGTTAAAATACACTCCACATCAGAAGTGAGTGACACGAATGCCCTGAATGTCCCAAAACAAGATAAAAACCACTCTGTGTTCAAGTGCATCCCGGCTGGCCTAATACAATGGTCACTAACAATTACTGTTGTTATTGTTGGGGAGTGCTTACCTTTTATTTGATTACACTGTCTAGAAAATACAATACAAAAAAAGGGAGTAAGCTTGTGTGGAAGTGTGGGGGGGGGGGGGTCAAGGACAGAAAACAAAGCACAGAGGATACAATAACTGCCCCGCTCAGAAAATGCCCCAGAATAAAAAAAATGTGTCATTCCGGTTTGCAAGCAAGAGGCAATAGGGAAACTCAAAGATATACACAGTCCTGTACAACATTGCCATTAATCTGCTTATGAGCATTTTTAAAACGCTATAAAATAATTCCATACTAATTCCATACTGATGACTTTTAAGAGAAAAGGGCAACGTGAAGCCAATCAAGCTGCAGCGGAGTGCATTTAATTAAAAAGCATTTTAGTAAACCTAAAGGGAAATTTGTTTGTTTTGTTGAATACAAATAAAAATAAAAATAAATCCAAAATGAGCTGGTCATTATTACAAGAAGCTATTGTGGTGGGCTGGACTGACTTCCCATACTGGTTTTTATTACTGCAGAGCTGAAAAAGTCTCTGACTGAAGTCAGAAACTGCGGTTTAATCGCCATATTCTGTGGAAGATGTGTACTATTCCTCTTTTAACAATCAGCTCCGGGGATCCCACAGCAGTTCCCCAACCCAGAGCCAGCACTCTTAACCAGTTCATTCACATCGTTTGAATTACAGGCTCAGATGCCTCTGCAGCAGAAAGCTACTCTCTGCCAAGCAGGGGTCTTTTCTGCCTCTGTCTCAGCATCAGCCCTGCATATTCTAATCCGGTCTGTTGCTCTGGTGATCACTCATCCACATATACTTTGTGTTGTTCTTGACTCTGTAATCTGAGTAATCTAAGTACTATAAGTCTGATGTGTAAAGAGTGAAGAGTAAGAGTGAGACTCCAGTCCCGCGTGGTGCTTCTGTGCTCCTGACCAACTCCTTCAGTCTCGTACAGTGTCCGTTTGTCCGGTGGACAATAATCCAGACTTGATGAGGACTCCACCTGCACTTTCTGAAACTGTCAGAAAGACAGATGGAGGGAAGTGATCCCCATGATGCCAACAGCTTTTTCTGGATGGCAGTGAGCTCACTCAAGGACGTACTCAAACCCCTGCAAAATAAACAAACTCTGAGAGTTTTGCTGATTTAGGATTGCACAGTAACTAGTCTTTGTCTTTGAAACAGTCTTTGAGGAGTGCTCCATGAAAAAGGCAGCGTCTTCCACATCTCGGGACCTTTCTCCTGACTCGAGCTTAAAGTCAAACAGGTGCTGTATCTGCAGCCTTGTTCCAGTTGTGTCTCTCCAGCTGCCTCCGTACTTGACTGTTGAAGGCAGGCAAGAGGGGAAGGTCTCAGTGTAAATGGTGAATATGCCACATATCCCTCCTGCTTCCATGGTCTAACTGAATTACCCAAGGCAAAGCATGCCATGCTCATTCCTCAAGGCAGCAGATGTTAAACTGAGCATGATGGACCTAAGGGACAGCGCCTCTATCTGATAATAAGGTGAAGCTGAGTTCAGAGGAGATGACGCACCATGATGTAGCATGCTTTACCACTTGGTAGCAACAATGAAGACGGGGCATTATCACACTCTGCTTGACCACCTTGAGCTGCGTTTTATACCCATAAAACACTTTGAACCCCTGACCTAGTTGACATACTATAGATTCAGTTCAAACTGGTTTTAAGCAGCACAAGTTCAGACCAAAAGTCATTTTAGGACACTTCACATAGAGCACATCAAAACAATTCCCTTCAAGCAAGCACATGCTGACAAAGGAGAGAAAAACAAAACATGTTACTGGTGAAGAAACCTCCAGAAAAACCAATGAGGAGGTAGAGGAGGGCAGCCAACTGCCTCAAATGGTTAATGTGAGGTTTCAGTAAGAAAAATGAAACAAGGGCACCAGAGAAACTCCATATAACAAATGATAATCACTAGACAAGTTTACCAGACTAGGTGCCACAGGTCACGCCATAATGAGGTAAGTCTGTCAATGTAAATACTCTCCAGACCACAACACGCGCCGGAGCCAGTTATTGGAGAGATCTGACATCCTTCTACCTGTTTACTTTCTGTTCAATACGAGGTCTTTCTATTTTTTTTTTCTTTTTGAATAATCTTTTCCTCCAATGTTTGTCATTAATTGTAATAATAATAATCCCCCAGGGAGTGCCAAAAACTTCACATGGCGCAACCAAACGTGGAGCCAGCACAAAACAGTTTTAGAGAAGGATGTGAGCGCAACATCTGGAAAATGCCACTCGAGGCAAAGCTGAAGCTAACTTGACTGTGACTCCAGAGGTGCATCCTGTCCTGTAATGTGAACATTTGAAAATACAACATCACACCATGTTTGTTGAAAACACCTTATAGCTGATACAGTTTGTTCACAATTATTTTACTCACTCTGGTAATATGATAAATACATTTTAGTTGCTGTAACAACAAACACAGTGAATAGAAGCGAAGCGGTACAGTTACTGCTCTCATGAAGGTGCCTTAACTGTTTCTGTGAAAATAAACTAAACCATAACAGAAACTGCCAGTAATTTTATGCTGAAATGTTGTTGTTTTTTTAAGCTCCTTTGTCACATTGTTTAAGTCACGCATAACCTGGATCTAATATTTTACGGTTTCTCTGAGTGTGGTTGATGAGTGTCTGGATCTGATATTGAAAAAAGGCTGTAGCGCCTGCATCTAAAAACTTCCATCAAAACTTTACTTTATTGTAATTTATTATCTGCATATACTCTGCAGAAATAAAAATGATCAGGACATAATGACATGATGGCTGTTAGACGTTATATAGAACAGGAAATTGAAGTTTCACTTCAAGTTATTTGCTTCTTGATACATACAATTCACTGTATAGACAATATAATTCAATAATTCACATCATGAATTGCACCACACAAAAACCAAGAGGAATATAACTGTATTAAGCATATTGTATGAACACTCTTTACTCAAAGACAAGTTGTCACCCTCAGATGACTAGGCCTAATTGAGTCAGCTTATCTGGCCTGCTGGACATTTTCCACTCAATTAAAATATTAGCCAATTTTGAATTTGACGGCAGAAACATGTTTTAAAAAATGTTACCAGTGTGGGTTTTCTCCGGGTGCTTCGGTTTCCTCCCACACTCCAAAAACATCCATGATGGGCCAACTGGCGACTCCAAATTGCGTGTGGGAGTGAGTGTGAGCGTGGACGATTGTTTGGAACGCGAATGTAATGAGGAGGGGAAAATGAATCCGCCCTCTAAAGAAATATGAACGTGAAAAGCAAAAAAAAAACTGAGTTGAGCAGCATAGTGGTGCTGTGGTTAGCAGTGTTGCTTCACAGCTAAAAGTTTCTGGGTTTGAGTCCTAGGAGGGGCCTTTCACTACAGAGTTTGCATGTTCTTCCCATTTATAAGTGGCTTCTCTCCAGATACCTTGAGTGACTGTTCATGTTCGTCCCTTCTGGGCTCTGAGATGAATCGGTATGTATGTGGAACATGTAGGACAGTACAGTTTTGTATGTCTTGCATTTATAAAATATTAACATAACAGGTGTCTGTTGTGCTGACCAACATAAGGGGAACTGGAAATGTGGTGGGAGGCACTCAAAAAACAAACCAAATTTTAAAAAATACTATGGTCTTGATTTGCGCAACAATGGACATGAGGCTAACCTCCGGACTGCTCAAACTGTTCGTCACTGAACCCTGTAACAATGTGGGAGAGCAATTCAGTGCACGACCCATTTTTGATGCGTGAACAGACGCACGACGACTGTAACCCAACTGCAGGATGCACCGAGCCTCTTTTGTGTACTCGTTATTTACGTACTTTGACAAGCATTTCCCATTCAGAGGTTGCATCTGATGAACGTGGGCGGGAAACAATGACCAACAATTGTGCAACACTTGAGGTGTACCTGTATTGTGTGTGAGTGAGCGTATGAAGCTGTTCTCTGTTCTACATGAGCGTTTGTGTGGGAAGAGTTGCCGCTCATACAGTATGCTCTTTCATCAGGTGCAAAGACCCACAAACTGAAGCTGCTGTTTGACAACAACAACCCTGAAGGGAGCCTTTGATCACCATGTTCATCATCCTACATTGTTTCTGCCCTTCTTGTGACTCAGCTGGATGACTTATATGAAACAGACCACCATAGAATATGCATTGTTACTGGAATTTAAAATGTTTTCAAGCTGAAAAAAAGTTGGAAAATGTATAGTTAAGTCTACCAAACAAAAGGTGACACAACCAGAAAACTAAACGCTTGTTGGATACATGAAAAGACAATGAAAATGTGAAAGAGATTTTACACCTGTCAAATTAGTGCTATGTTGGCTTTATAGATCCATTTCCTGCTGCACCTTCTGGCAAAAAAAAGTAAGTGCTTCAGTTTAGGAATGCAGATATTAGTAAAACTGAATTGTGTAATAGTTTGGTGCATTTTGATTTTTGTGTATTGAAAGGGAAGTCCATATCCACTGTCTTCTACTTCTTTTCCTTTTTTAGCCCTTCCCTTCCGGGGTCGTCACAGGGAATCATCCACCTCCATCTAACTCTATCCTCTGCATCCTCTTCTTTTACACTAGCCAACTTCATGTCCGCTTTCACTCTTTATCTCCAAACGGCCCCTACTCCCACTACAGATCATGTCATCTGCAAACATCATAGTCCATGGAGATTCCTGTATTACCTCATCTGCCAGCCTGTCCAACACCATAGCAAACAAGAAGGGGCTCAGAGCTGAACCTTGATGAAGTCTTACCTCCACCTTGAACCTCTCTGTCACACCTACAGGCCATTATACCACTGTCTTACAGCTCCTGTGCATGTCCTGGACCACTCTAACCAGTCTGTTCCAGACTTTCTGATACAAGTTCATATCACCTGCGCTGATTCTAGTATGAACCACATTGATTAACAGCAATAACCTTATTCCTGTGAGTTTAAACTGTCCCTGAGACAGTTTAAGTCTTCTTCCCCTCTCAGTTTCACATTGTCTTCCCTCAGCTTCTTATTTCTCTTGATATATAGTCAAGAAAGCAGACTGGTGAATTACTTTCCTCCTGGAAGGACCAAAACTGTCCCCCTCCTCTAAACATTTTAAAACTTTATTTTGATTATGGGTCAGTCCAAGCCAATTACACCTTCTTATAGCATTAAGTGTATTAACTGTAGCCTCTGTCCTCAAAGTCAATTGGGGCTTTCAAAGAATCCAAATGGGAATTTAAAACAAAAGTATATCTGTACCACATGAATCTAGCCACTTTTTGCGGTCGCAGACTGGCAGGATTAATGTTTTAAACACTAGAAACAAAAACAGTGTTTAAAATTTTTGTCTTTGCTTGCTGATATTCACTGACTTTACTTGCACAGAGATACAACGGGGACAATTTGAGGAATTCACTATCCAAAAATAAAAGTTACTCCAAAACTTTAAAAGTATTATGAAGCAAATCAATAGTCCATTTTCCCTGACATGTGTCTGAAACATGCTCGTACATGTATATAAACAGACCCAGGCAGGGTACTAAAGACTTTCCAAGCAATGCATCTTTATACTTAACTTAAAGATGGTGAAATCTTGACATTTTCAGTCTTACATTTCTGTAACAGTAAAAGACACCTGTGGAAATCAAATGGTCTAAAAGCCCTCACAGGTGTGCTCATCACTGGCTGCATGACTTACTTCAGGTAAAATCTACCTAAAATGACACACAACTTAAGAAAACAAACAACATTAATTTCTATCTGTTTATAGCTCAAACATTTTCAGTTTAGATATATTGAACGTGCCCACGCATTAAAATAAGAGCAGATGCCAAGAATGTGGTGTGTCACTACATTCCATCAAAAAGGAGTATATAGCACAAAAATAGTAAAGCATTTCAGAGAGATGTTTCTGGAGAAAAAATGGGACATGTGTCTGTTATGATTCACTCTGTGACTTTGCTCCAACTGCATTTAGATTTGGTATAAACAAGTGCAAAGGACCAACGCCAGCAGTGCAGTTTCACCAGTCATCCCTCAGAGGCTGTGACAAGCCAGTCTTTCTGCTGTCGGTTAAAACAAGACAGCTCTTTACCATCACATTTACTGAGAGCATTATTTTTGGCAAAACTCAGTTGTGGGAAAATTCATAACAGCCTTTCATTTGAAAGGATACTGAACTGCAAATCAAAAAAGGCTTTATTGTTACATCAGCTGAGTGATTCACTAATGCTGCTTTAATTGGGGTTAGAGTAAATGTAAAAGAAGTATACCACCACAAGACCACGTGAAATACATAGTCAGCTGACCTAACACAAAAGTGGAAACTTTAACTCCACATCTACAAAAACAGTTGCTGTAGACCAAGAGATTGCGAAAACAAGAAAAAATAAGGAAAAAGATCTGTCAGCGTCACAAAGCAGGTCTAGAAAGTTCAAAGACTCGTGATTAACATCAGGAAACATTAAGAGACAAAACTGACATCAAACCTAGAATAATGAGGCTGCTAACAAGAGATGGTGTGAGTAATGTACGGTCGACTAATGAGACCAGAAGAAACACCAGAAGAGGAAATGAGGCTCCAGAACAAAACAAACAATTGAGATGAGACAGACGGATAAACAGATGAGAGTGACACTCCAATTATGTAAGTTATTTAACAACTTTTAATGTATTTACATTTCAGAAAAATTCCTTAGATGCCTGTATTTACACACCTAAACCCATGTAGGGACTGTTAGACGGTATTCATATACATGTTTGACTCAAAAACCTCTTTTGTCATAACCTCTACACTGTTTAATGTTTAGAAGAGAGCTCTAAATAGACTTGCTGGATTATGAAAGTGTCAAGGTGAAAACATGTCTGATCCACTTTGCACCCGCAAAAGTCTGTTGCATGTTGAGCTCTTATGGACACCAGTAGTCGGTGTTTATGTTCAGTAAATCCCTGAGCTCGTCTGTGATGCTTTGTCACTCTGCCATCAGTCTGGACTTTATCACAGACCCGAGTTCGAGGAGGGATGTCACGTGAGGTGGTAGAGCTGCACGGGAGTTCGCAACCCATATGCAGCTGCACTAATCCTATCAAACCTTATTTAACCATGCAGTTTAGTTCAGAAGAGTAAAAGATCATTTATAACTTCAAAGCAGAAAAACACTATTTTAATGTAGTAGGAGCATGTATGGCAAAGGCAAGTATATTTATACAGCACATTTCAGCAACAAGGCAATGAAAAGTGCTTTACACATGAAGAAAGATAAAAACAAAGATACAGTTGATGCAAAGAAAATAAAGAAATTAAGAAAATCAAAAACAATACAGTGCTGTGGTGTAATTGAGACAATAAAAGAGTAACATTGCAGAGTTTAGATTAAAATAATTCAAGAAAAAAATCTAAACAGTTTAGAAAATTAAACCAAAGGCAGCTACAAACAAATTATTTTTTTTAACCTTGATTTGAAAAAAAAAAAACTAAAGGTTTCAGGACTTTGTTTTCAGATGTATGGATAATAAAAGCTGTGTTGTTATACTATTTTATAGTAATCAATCCTAAAGAAGATAAATGAATGGAGTTTCTCAAGTCCATTAATCCTGGAGATGTTCTTCAGGTGATAGAAGGTCAGTTTTGTAATTGCCTTTTGGCGTCTCTGAAGACTCAGATCTGGGTCCAAAACTACATCCAGATTATTCACCTGATCTGTGGATTTTAGCTGTAACAGCTGAACTTGTGTGCTGGGTCTTAATTGCTCTTCTTTTGGGTCCAAAATGAACAACTTTAGTTTTGTTTTTGTTCAGGTGAAGAAAGATATAGCAAATCAGCTCACTGATTTCATCTGTGCATCTACTCACCGTCTCTACAGGTTCGTTGCCACCTGGCAACATTGTAATGTAAAGTGGTGTTTCATCTGCATAGTTATGGTAACTTATCTGGTTGTCTATTATAATCTGATCTATTCTGCATGCAGTTATTGTCCTTTCAGATGTAAACTTACCCACTGACACAAAGTAGTCCCTGTCCTTTAAGTAAAAGTCAAACCATTATATTACCGTGCCAGAAAGGCTGATCCAGTTTTCCATTTACTCAAGTAATAAATTGTGGTCAACAGTGTCAAATGCTGCACTGAGATCCAATAGTACCATCACAGTGGTTCTTCCACAGTCTGCATTTAGCCAGATATCATTAAAGACCTTGAAAAGGACGGTCTCAGTGCTGTTGTGTGCGCGAAACCCTGACTGGAAGACCTCAAAGCAGCTGGTTGGTGTTAAAACGTTGAAACACAGCTTTTTCTATAGCCTTGCTGTTGAACAGAGGATTTGATACGGGCCTATAATTTTACAGGAGCATCTCGACCAGGTTGTTTTTTTGCAAAAGTGGTTTAAATGACTGTTGTTTTTTGGTCCTGAGTGGCAATGAAGTGCCATTATAGTCTATATTAATAGAGTATTTATGATAGAAAACTCTGAAAGGCGAAGTAAACAAATCAAAATGCAGACTGCAGACAGTGACTTCATGTGTTTCTTTTGCATAATAATTTGCACCTTCATCTAGTTTTGCCACCATAAACATACTAAACAGTTTTTTTCCTGTGCAGCAGGAGAGAGGCAAATTAAACTTCATGGACATTACAAAATCCACATCGAACAGTCATTTACAAACTATGCTAATTAAGTCACTACAGAAATAGAGAGGATAAGGCTGACCTTGTTTATGCGGCAAACGCCCCAGAGGGACTGAAGCAACATTAGATTTATCCCACTAGCTAGAATCGTGTCTACAAGGGCTGATGTTTATCTATTTATTTTGAGTCTCTTTGACATTATGAAGTCTGTTGCAATCCAAATACTTTCAAAGTTCTTACTTCGTTGCAGTTTGAGTGAAACTGTTCTGATATAGTAAGTAATTTATATGTTCTGTTCCAATATGCCATTCTGGTGTTAAAGCAGGGTTTGGGTGGAGATGTTACATGAAAAATATTGCTTGTACAGGCATCTCCTCTAGATGATCTAACCGCGAAACCCATTACTATCCCTCTCAAGCTGTTAGGGTTACAGGAGGATATCAGAGTAAGGTGCTCCGGAGAGTGGAGGTCACATGCTTCCAATCTGGAGTGAAGCTCCACTTTCTCACAGTCGGCAGCTAGACACATCTCCTTCTGGTCACCACCACCTTGTCATGTCCATACAAGTCAATGACCAAATGTTGCGCCAGCTACTGTCAATAGAGAAGAGTTCATGGCCTCTGTTTCTAACACTTCCCTACTTTTTTATAAATATACTATACTAATTCAGTTCTTTGGAGCTGAGGCCATGAAGACGGAAGCAACTAGATGGAGATTCCTGCACAAAAAGCTCTTTTTATACACTTTTTGCGCAGGACTTCAGTATCTCTGTATGGACCCTGTCCACGCTATCACTTAAGTGGAGTGACATTTTTGAGTCTTGTCAGAACCTTAAAATAACTCTCTATTTTGACATAGGTCGATAACGCACTGTACAATCTTTACAGGCAGATCAGTGAGGCAACCTCAACAATGTGAACTTTTATTTGAGGCAACTGAGTCTAAAGGTTAGACTCCCTGTTTGCTGGTCGATCTATGTTCCTACCCTCACCTGTGGTCACGAACTGTGTGTAGTGATGGAAAAATGCAATTGCAGATACAATCCGCTGAAAAGAGCGTCTTCTGTGGAGTGACTGGACTCTCCCTGAGAGACAGAAGTTCTGTCATTCCGAAGGGTTTTGGAGCGCAGCTGCGATGCTTTGAGCATCTAGTTAGGAAGCCTCCTGGAAACCTTTCTGGGGAGGCATCTCCAACCAAGAGGAAGCCCCTAGGCCAACGAAAGACATGGCAAATATATTATCTCTCTTGTCTGGCCAGGTCTTGTCTTGTAGGACCAGGAGGAGCTAAGCGAGCATAGGCAGATCGGGGTCTCTGTACCCTTCGGCTGCCGCTCCCGCAACCAAAACGGATGAGCGACAGTTAATGGATGGATGAATAGTCCATCTAATGTTAGACCAAGGGCTGTTGAAACCCCTGGATATTTCTTTAAAAAGCAAATATAGCATGGGCCTATAACAATGAGTTATAACTTATCCTGAGCTTTGACTGAAGTTTTACTTGAGTCTGGTTTTCTTGTGACATTTGTTGATGATAAAAAAAAAAAGATCATTTTTCAGGAAACAGCTGTGAATTATTGCTTCATCAACTGATCTAGATTTTTCCAGCTGGTTATTTTCAAGCCTTCAACTTAGCCTACAGTGTGTGTGCGTGTGTGTGTGTGTGTGTGTGTGCGCGTGTGTGTGTGCATTGAGTTTCCTCAGACCTGACAGTAATGTTATCCCAGGTGGCAAAAAAAAAGTGAATCGTTGAGACGAATGAAAAAATAACTATCATAAGCCAAACCACCAAGCAATATTCTGGATCACTGGTTATAAATTAATTATCCTTTCATAAGCAACAGACATATAAGTTCCAAAGTCATCAGCCATTGTACAAAATATTCTAGTTAAATAAACTGGTGTAATTTGACCTAACTTTGCTCATCTCCCGCAGCTCCAACCTGTCTGTGTGCTCATGACTGATCTGCGTTATCTCGGTCCATATCGCAACATAGCCGCTGTATCGTCCTCAGTCTAAATGCACTAAATTCCTTGCCACCACTTTGGACAGGAAAATCAAATAGCTTATCCGCAGATCCATCTTCGCAGGCATACACACATTGCCCTCTGCACGTCTCTCTTCTGTCAGGCGCTTGCAAACACAATAACACACTCGCATACACACAGTTGAAGCAGAATTACACGCTGACATCAGATGTTTAAGCCCATCATTATGTAAACTTTGCTTCCAGTGTTCTGTAGTCTCCCAGAATAAATTCACATTTTCTGTGGGTTGCCAAGTTGTTGGTTTTCTACTAAAAAAAAAAGGTTGCTTCGTTGTTTATGTAAAGACCATGTAGTGGCATGTAAGGAAGCCATGGTAATGCTTTGTTTTCCTCTTGGCTGTTGAGATATCTTGAAAGGCCTCAAAAGTCATTTAGTCTCTAGTCTCCCATGAAGAGATGTGGGTCGACTTGTCACAACTAAACCCACTTGTGAACTGCACGAACAGTGTGGGTTGCAGAAACAGAAATCACTTACAAACACAAACCGCAGCAAACCAAAACTAAACAATGTGTTGACCCATTATTTCGGTTTGTGTGATGTTAAAGGCCGGCCTGGATTTGTTTGCAGCGCTTTAATTAGGAAGCCGAGATCTGCAACGTTATCTTTTCCTGTGTCTCTACGCTGAATATGTGGTCTGTAAACTGTAAAATAATGTGTCCTCTCTCTCATCAGTGAGGACTGACATCCACTGTGGAGCAGCAACATCTCGGTAATTCATGAGAGAGTGCTGGAAGGCAAACAAGATGTCTGTCACGCAACATCAGGCAGCAGGCGTAGAGAGAGCAAAGGAAAGTGACTCGGTAGCCGTTGAGGTAATATGGGTCAGGAGTGTTAAGAATAAATCCAGAGTCTCTGTGCATTTCATCTGTTGGTCCCTGCGCTGTCATAATGTGTTAATGTTGACTCCAGGCCAGATGACACTCAGCTGCTCAGATCTGAGCAGCCTGTAACCAATCTAAACGCAGCATTTGACTCTAACCGCTGTTTTCATGCTAAAGTTAAACATGTTTGTCTTTTTTTCCTTCAGACAGATTTTTAAAAAAATCAAGGAATGTCTTTCAGCTGCTAATTTAAAAAGAAGTAAATGCTTTGTTCCTGCTGTGACTAATGTGCTGCACTATGCTCAGAGGTCTGATTGATCCAAAAGGCTCATTACAAAGAGACATGATCACATTACCTGCATACTATTAACTGGCTCCCTTTTAGGCTTTGCATTGATTTTTGCATATAACTGCTCGCCTTTAAAGTCTTAAGTGACAAAGCTCATGAATGCAAGCCCTTGCAAAACTGCAAAACATGTGGAAATAGCTATTGGTTTTATTTGGGGGGCGGATAAGTCACAGCTTTTCAGACCACTGTAGCAGGGAAATTCGAATCACTTAATCACAAGGAAAAACAAATATGGATATGGGATTCAGCTTGTAGTTTGCATTTTAAAACAAAAGAAATACACGTCTAAAGTCTAAATGAGGATTAGTCTGCTGCAAGAAAGTGGTTGCACATCTGAACACTGACGTACAGGAAACCCTTTCAAGAAAAGTTAATGCAATACAAAGTGTGACAAAAGACATTGGCTGGTCAAAGTCAACCATGACTAAAGGTTGGAGCAAGTCTGAGCAAAGTTGGAAGACTGAAAAGAAAAAAAAACATAAAGGTAGACCATGGAAGACAACAGAAATGAAAAACAAATGGCAGAAAGAAGGGAACAAAGTCTATGACCAAACTGTACAAAATCAGCTGAAGCATCCAGCTTTGTGTGGGGACATGCAGTCAAAGCTTTCACTGGGTGTAGATCCAAGTATATACGGAAAGATGAAAGTCCAGTGGTGGGGGATGGGGGGCAATGTCCACACCCACTGATCATATGGATTTGCATGTCAGATAAAAGACAAGGAGAGATGCCAGTCATTAACTTTACAGTCCTTGCACACGTTATATACTTTTCTTATTCAATAATTTAAAAAAAAAGTAATTTCTTTTAATGATGGAGTCGTTTCTTTCAGACGATGATGCATCCTGCTATAATATTCAAGAAAGACATATCTCAGTGACGTGACCTGAATGCAGTCTGGGTCTCAATCTGATCGATATTTAATAGTGAAATTAAAAAAGAAGTCCATGACAAAGATCCATGTGAAGCTGATCTATCGACTGTGAGATGAGAATTTTAACCTGAATGATGAAGAGTATTTCTTTTCATTTGTTTCTCAAAGAATTCAAGCTCACACAAAATCCAGACGAGCTACATTATTCCAAATTTTCCTTCCTCTTTGACTAATAACTGCAACAATCTTACTTAACTTTTGAGGTATGTTTGATGAAGAAAAAAGTGTTAAGCTGGTGAAAATGTTTCGTGTCACATCTGTGATTTTGTTATTTTTCTTCAAAACAAAAACAGCTGAATGGTCGTCAAGTAGGACTGGCGATTCCATTTGTTGACTCATTGACCTGGTTTATGTCCTCCTGACTGTAGAAATCTGTAAGTAATCTCTACTGATTGTTCCCAGGTGGCAGTTTTTGACAATGCTTTTGGTATTTGAGCCCCACATTGTGGAACTCTGCAGCTGAACTAACTCAAACAACCTCGGCCGCTACTTTCTAATCCACTCTTTTTTTTGCCTTTTTCTTTGAAAATCCTCTAAAAAAATGTCTGAAAAGGTTTCATCTTTATTATTTATAGCTTTGGTGCGTATTTATTTAACCTTCTTTATCTAACTGTGTCTATTTCTTCTTTGCACCTACTGTTCAGTTTTTTTTATTTTTACCTCCCTTCTTCAGTTTGATTTGCGTAAGAATTGATTATCTGAATCTGAAAAACAAGTAAGCAAAGCAAGTAAATCTTTCTCCATATGTAATTAACTGAGGAATTTAGCATTAACAATTGCTGACAGACACTATTTCAGGCCAAAATGCTCAAAACAAACTAAATTAATGATGATATTACAATTTTAATTCTCTGATTTATCCTTTTAATCACTTATATGAAAACATATTAGAGCAGATTAGAAACAGGAACACTAAGAAAAGTAAGAGAATTGAATTTCTACGTGTTTCTTGCCTACTTTGTGGTATGTTTGCACAGTAAAGATCTGTTGTAAAGAACTGATTCCAGGAACCAGACACATAGCCAAGGAAAGATCTAATGTGCCACTGTCTGAGCTCTTAAAAGGCCTTCAGTAGAATTTAGGACAATTTAGGAGGGCAGAAAACTGTGCTCAATTGCAGCAGAACATCAGAGTGTTTTAAATGTTGGATGTGTTTAGTCTTACTCTAAGACAACTTCACTCGCAGAAAAGAGGTGAGCAAAGTAAATGGCAGCTCTTTAAAGAGAATGATGAGTGACAGCGGAGAGGTGAATCATGGCGAGGAGAAAAAAAACACATCAAGTCACTCAGCTGCTGACAGGTGAGGAACTGTTGACAGAAAAATAAATGCTCCGACTGTGTTCAAACGTTCAGAAAGCTTAAAAGCAAAATGCCAACACAGAAATGTATCTTATTCAGTCTCCTGCACACGTCCACCCTGGACGAATGCTGCTACAGACTGTGGCTCTCTCTTTTTCTTTCATTTACAACTATTCATGTCACGTCTACTGGATAAATTAAGTATAACACCATGAATACCTCATAGAAAATTTCAGCCCAGCCTCACTACATTTGGCCTCACTACAAAAATGTTGTAATGTCAAGTTAAGTTCTTGGAAATTATGAAATGTCACTTATTTTTTTTACGTCTTGTTTTTGTAGAGGCACATTTTCATGACTACATGACAATTTTATTTTTTCATTTATTTTACCCAAACCTAAGCTTGTATTCTTGTGTTAAGTTTAGATGCGTATACCTAACCATTGTACCAATTTAAAGCAATTTTAAAAAAGAAAAGGTGTGCACAATGCAAAAAAATGCTAACTAAGAAAACATAAATAAATAGTAATAACAGGATTAAATCATGTTTCATGGGTTTTTTTCTTGTAAACTTATAAAAGTTACATACATTTTTTATTAAAAGCCTGTAAACTATTTCACAAAAATTGGGAATTTTTTGTTATTGATGAGGATAAATGGAAGTAAAAAGTCGTTTTAAGCAGGTGACATCAGCAGGTAATTATTATTTGGTGCAAAAACAATTTCCATGAGAGTCTGTGAGACGCAGAAATGAGCAAAGGTTTTCTACCTTGCCAACAAATGCATAAGAAATTCATTGAAATGTTGAAAAAACAATGTTGTTAAATGAACGATTGGAAGGTTTACATCTACTACAGAGTGTAATACCTTTAAATTATTCAAGGAATCTGGAGGAATTTCAGTGCAGAAAGTACAAGTGTGCAGGTCACAGCTGAACTATAGGCAGCTCAGATAACCACCAGAGTGAGGGATTATGTGGGGACACCTTTTAACAAACACAGCAAAACACAACTACTTTCCTAAATGGCGCTTAAAATGTTACTGTGCAAAAAGCAACATTTTAAATCTACATTTTTGGTCGAGAAATGACAGGGACAGGTGTGTGTGTGCATCTGTGCGTGCGTGTGTCTGTGTGTCCGAGCATGTGTGCGCTTTGGACCAAAAGTGAAAAGGATATGATATCCAGAAAACCAAAAGCTATAATCCGACATGGTGTGAGGCTGCGGTATCAGTCCCTTTAGAAAAGATCATTCACACTTCTGTGATGACAACATTTATTCAAAAAAGCAGATTTAGTTTTTAGAGTAACGTCTGATGTGACATTCACGCTCTACTTAACAAGACAACGCAAACATTCTGCACACATCTCTAAAGCATTTTTGGAAGAAGATCTTACCGATTACTCTACTCTTTTGTGCCCAGGAGAGAATATGTGAATAATTATGAAACAAAAAATAGGAAAACAACCACAAACTGTCTCAGCACTTAAGAGAAGAAGAATGAAACAGAATAACAAATGACAAGCTGCATTGCTTTGCATCCTCAGTGCTGTAATACTTTTAAAGTGTTGCGAGAAGGAATATTTACTTCCCCAACTCTTTTTTGGGATCTGATGCAGGCCTAACATATAAAAATGGGTGTATATGAACAAAATAACAGCTAAAACAGTTAAAAAAAAACATGAAATATGTTTGTTGTATCTATAAAGGATTGATTTGGGTTTCTATACAAACCTAAACATGTATTTTCTGTAGATTCTTTGATAGTTTTATATAATGAATATGCATGTAATTATTTACATATGTGAACACTTTAATGCTTTAATTGTGCAAAATATCTACATTTTGCACTGTAGACCAATGTGGGTCCATATTATAGAGTCTAACTACTGAAATAGTTACTATTATCTCCACATTTTAGAAAATATCTTGTAATGTGACTGACAAATACAACTTGTAAGACTTCACACTTCTGATTGGACAAGTTTTTTTTTTTACAAACACTAAAATGTTTGGAGTCATGTATCACATAAACATCCACTTGTTGCATTTGTTATCCATAGATATAAAACTGGAAGTGTTTGTCAATTGACAAATACGGCTAGTTGATTAAATTAATAATTGATTAAATTAAGAAAGACAGCTTGTAAGTGCTTCCCGTCTTCATATAAAAGCCTGTCACAGCTTGTACGTACAGTATGAGTGGGTTAAATGTGCAGAGAGGTGAATGCTCCTGCTGTGTACACAGTATGTGGAGTCCCATGTTCAAGCCCCTGGGTCACTAACACACTGACATCAGCAGTGTCTTCGGTGACGCATTGGAGAACATGTTGTTTTTCAACTCCTGCTCACAATCACCACCACTGACAACTAAAGAGAAAGGCTGCATTCACTGGAAGGTAACGCAGACACAGAATCATGCTGCTGCAAGACACCGTCTGCAGTTCGGCTCCAGTTTACATCCAGCCCTCATTCCAAATCATTTGCTCCTAACAGCGCAAACAACAAACAGCACTGAAGCTATGCTGACCGCAGCAATTATTAGAAGACTTCTGCATTTTTTTAAAATCACGTTTCTCCAAATATGAAAAATAAGGCCTCAAATTGATGGTTGGGATAAACTTTAGAGAAGCAAACTTATGAATTTTATTAGTTACTTCTATGCTGCTTTGCTGGTTTTTGTCTGGGACGTGTTTTGGGACTTGTTCATCTTCTGGGTTTTTCTAGATTAGTCTTGATTTTCTTTTGATGCACTTATGAAGTTTTTTCTTTTGTTTTAGCTTAGTTTTAGCTTTGCCTGTTTTGTGTTTTAGTTGTCCGTTACTTCCTTCTTTGACTTCCTTCATCGATCTTCTCTGTCCTGATTGCCGACACCTGTGTCTCCTGAGCCTTTGAATGCTTGTCAGTGTTTTTCTTTTCTTCTTTTTTATAAATAGTCCTTGTCACCTGCCTTTCTTACTTATCTGTCATCATTCTCCTCATTCAGGCTGTTTTTCAAGACTAACTACACCAAGTCTGGACTTGTGTACTTGGTAGCTCAGGCTTGGCAAGTTGAACTTGGGAGAAATGACTTCAAAGATACTTCAGTCTCTCTGCTGTTGCAAAGGCAGCATACTTGAAGCCATCATGCTCATATTCAAAAACATCTACAGTTTCACTGAGCTGTTTCAAGGGCTGCAACTATCAGTTGATATAATTGATGTGATTATGAAAACTACTGACACTGAGTTTTTAGTGTCATTGGTTCATTAGTTTTTGGGGGAAGGAGTAAAGCAGCCTGATATTGGATGCCTCGCTGCTCTGCGGAGGCCCATGATATGCTGGTGATGCTGTAAGAGCCACCTTACCTGGCAATGTAAGACATCTTCTGCACATATCTTCCACAGTTCAAGCACTTGTGGCAGCATTATGGCGAGACACGTGGTGGACATGACACAAATAATCGTTGACTTGTCCACAAGTCATAAAAATAATACAGAGTACCTGAATACCAAAATAGTTGTAAGTGCAGACACTGGACCCTGGAGTCTTCTGTTAAAAACGTTTATTACCATTACTTTGTATGAGGTTTATATGAAACATTTTTTAAATAGGTTCAATCACGATAACTTGACCACATCAGAAGAATTCCATTCTCACGTGGAAACGTCTCACGACTATGAACTGTTATGCAACAACAGTAGTATCTTCCCATTCTCTTCCATCATCACTTCCACTCATTGGCGATAAATGCAGTCAGGGGTTCATTATCATTTCAAGTCTACACAAGTCTGGATGCATCCTCCGTAAAACAGGTGGAGCAACGAACACTTTCGGTTGAAAATAAAAACTCAAGTACCAACAAGAATCCCTGCTGAGAAAGTGCTTCTTTTCCACATGTTGGTTTGTTTGTTTTTCTTTGTTTTGCCCTCCGTTTACCCTCCAGCTCTTTGGACTTTTAGTTTTGTTATCCTGTTGTTAACCTGTTATACTGTGATAATAAAGTCAAGGGAGTTATGAGTATTTCTATTTGTTTTAATAATTCAAACTTTGTAACGTAAACTCTTTCCATACAAATGTGTAAAGAATTCATGAATTATTGTGTAGTACTTTGTTGTGGGTCAAACTTTAAGCAAAATTTGACTGAAATGCTCATTAATTAGCCATTCTGTTTAAGCAATTTTTTATTTAAAAGAAAATGCTGTGGCATGACCTTAAACATCATCATAAACCTTCCAATAGGGCTGAATTAAAAAGAAAAATGTGCATAGAAGAGTGGACCAAAGGTCCTCCACAGTGAATGAAAGTCTGATTGCCAATAGTTGCTAAAGCTTGATTGCAGCTGTTGCTACCAAGGAGGGCACAACCAGTTATAAGGTTTATGGGGTTAATGCTTTTCCACGTCGGGCCAGGTAGGTTTGGATATCCTTTCTTCCTTAAAAAAATGTAAAAGTTGGACGGGTGTCACAAAAAAACAAAAATGTATTGTGCAGGTTTCTAAAATGAACCTTTGATATAACTTCATGCCCACCTGAACTACAAATATTGTGCTGCAGGACGCAGATGTTTCTCGTGACAGTGCTTTCTTAATACACACTAAAGACGCGAATGAGAAAATTATGATCACAAGACTTTTGAGAAATCAAACCCCACACACTGTACGTAGTCGGAGCAACAATTTGCTGCTATGAATGACAGTACTGCCACGATTCTTTCACAATGGTCAACTTCCATCTACAACAGCCAAAAATCATTTTCAGTTTTCAGCTTCTCTCTAGGAATCTACAGTGGAAAACAGGCACACTGAAATATCTGTAATAATTTTCTCTGCATAGATCTTTATTGTTATTGTTTTACAAAAATGATCGGATATTTTATACTAATTTGATCTCATTTGAGGAAAGCACACGCTGATGGAGAAGTAGTTTATTGTCTCTCCTCCAACAATGTGCATTTTCTACTTGATTGTTATTTATTTGTGAAGAAGCAAGGCAAGGTAGTTTATTTGTATAGCTCATTTCAGCAACAAGGCAATTCAAGGTGCTTTACATAATAAAAAAATGAAGAGCAGAGGAAAAAAATTACGAGTTACAGTGTAGTGGCAGAATAAAGAAACGTTAGACTTAAGTGAGAGTTACAGTTTAGTACTGAAATTAACATTGTTTAAATCTAAATGTAAATGGATGGTTGATATGGCAACAACAAGTCTGATGTATTTTGGTCCTAAACCATTCAGTGATTTTTGTAATCTAGCAGAAGTATTTTAAAGTCTATTCTCTGAGGTACATGGAGCCAGTGAAAGGACCTCAGAGCCGCAGTGATGTGGTCCACTTTCTTAGTTCTAGTGAGAACTCAGGCAGCAGTGTTCTGGATCAGCTGTCTGAGTGACCTTTTAGGGAGACCTGTGAAGACACTGTTGCAGTAATCAATTCGACTGAAGATAAACTCTGGGATGAGTTTTTCAAGGCCCTGCTGAGACATTAGTCCCTTGATCCTGGAGATGTTCTTCAGGTGATAGAAGGCCGATTTTGTAATTGTTTTAATGTGTCTCCGAAGGTTTCTCTGAGTCCATGACTACACCCAGACTTCGGGCCTTATCAGCGGTTTGTAGCTGTAATACCTAAAGCTGTGTGCTGACTCTTCAACGTTCATCTTTTGATCCAAAAACAACTACTTTAGGTTTGTTTTTGTTCAACTGAAGAAGATTTTGGCACTTCCACTCATTGATTTGTTCTACACATCTGCTTGATGCTTGTATGGGCTCATTGTCACCTGGTGGCATTGTAATGTAAAATTGTGTGTCATCTGCATAGGTATGGTAACTTATCTTGTTGTTCATTATTCTCTGAGCTAGCAGCAGCATTAAGATGTTAAATATGAAACAGCCTTTTCAATAACCTTACTGATGAACCGAAGATTTGGGATGAACCTGTACATTTGCATTAGTAACTTCTCCAATTTGTTCTTTTTCAACAGTGTGTGATGACTGATGTATTTAAGCTTACTGTGTGAATCAGATCAGATGCCATGACAGGTAAGATTTTCTTGAAGAAAGCTGCGAGTAAAACACCAAGACAACAGGACGATAAGTTTAGCTGATCCATAACATCCTCCAGGTTTTTGTAGTTGATTGGGTAAAATTGTGTCATTTTGTCTAAATTGGTTTTAATTGGAGACATCAATGTTCCTGGAATTGATATTGATGCACTGACTGCTTTTCTAATCTTCTGGAGTTTCTCAGTAAAAAAGTTCAAATTCAAATTCATTTCTCCTTTGTAGAGTGGAGTTTGGAGGCTACTGACACAGGAGAATGTGTCAGTCCGGTGGAGTAATCTAGTGACAATATCTGAAAATGTCACTGATTCATTTTTGTTGGGGTTTTTTAATGATACATCAAATTTTTGGCAGAAAATAGTAAAAAAAAAAAAAAACAAGCAATAAACAAACAAAAAAACGTCCTGAATCTACTTTTTTCTCCAATTTAATATAACTTAATTGTTTCCAGTTCAATTTAAACTTGACACATTTTGTTTGCAGTAAACAAACATTTTGAAAGTTCACATTTTTTAATTTCCAGATTTTTTTTTAAGCTCAACATAATAATTTCAGTAGATATGTACATGTTAAATATGGTCTAATGCTCTGTCTTCTCTTTTTTCTGAATCATTAAGACATTTTCCCTCCAGATGAAGAAAAAGCTTTCAGTCTCCCAGTGGTGGAAAGAGTCTTAACTCCTGCGGGTTCTGTTTGCTCCAGTAGCTCATCACAGGCAGGCAGTCAGTTAGGGAAAATGCATCTTTTATCCAAATTCCCATATGTTACTGATTCCACTTTTCCCAGCTCACGTCTTCTCGTGAATGCATCTATGAGGGCAAGAAAGCTGAGGCTGTAGAGTGCTTATTTTTGAGGGAAGTTATGCATGCTGGTGGAGGAATGTTAGCCTCACAAGAAAAAAACAACTTGTTGGACACAAAAACTGCAACGGTTACCTCATATGTATATATAAATATATATTCCATTAGCTGGTTTTGTGAAAAAGTTACCGGGCTTCATAGACACTTTTTTCATATCCCAACCCACAAATCATTCACACTGATTTAAAGATTTTACTTAAAAACTAAATAAAAAAAACTACTCAAGAGAGCCAGCGTCATTATAAAATAACTCAAACTTGCGAAGGTCAGTGGAGCAGAACATAAATATTCCCTCTTTGTAGATGGACAAAAATTGTCCCGTGGATGGTGAGCAGCCGAAGGCCTGTGGCAAAGAGATGGTTGTGACAGTTTCCAGCTGAGCAGCTACTGAAATAAAGTGAAGCTGGTCTTAGCTCTGTACTGTGGCAAAAGGCTGTTTTTGAGATCAAATGGTACCAGGTACCCACACAGATTACAAGGGAAGGCAGGTATTTTTAGCACCTCACCAATGAAGACCTGAACAAACAGAAAAGGGCTCAATAGTTCTGCCCCTTCCAGGTTTTCCAAAACAGTTAAGAGAAAACTAAAAGCTTTTTGAGTTCTATGATCTTTTCAAATCTCTAACTGCACCTCTGCTGGTATTGATTCCTCTATATGATTCATGTTTGCTCTGTTATTTATACTGCATAAAGTGTCTCTACATGAGGACAAAGCTCCAGATGTGTGATCAAAATATGAGCTTTGTGTGAACTACCACCTTTCAAGCTTGCAAATCTGCACCAAAAAGTGACCAGCAGTGACCCCTGAAGAGCCACGGCCCCTGTTCAGTCAACACTGGAGCGTGTAGTTTGGTCATTAGCGGGTAATCTTATGAGTGCAAAGGGCCTGATTGTGAGATTCATCATATTGCAGGACAGCAGGAGCAGCGTGTTTCCATCATCACAACCCACCGACTTCTCCTGCATGATTTATCCGAGTGTCCTCAGAGACCATTCCAGTCATAACCTCTGCAGTCTGAGGCCACATATCACAGTCCATCTGTAAGCTCTGATTTAATTTAATGGGCATGTTGATTTTCCATAGAGCGCTATTTACCAGAGACCTTAAGAAGCTGGGTTAAGTATTAACATATGTGTGTGAGAGCGAAAGAGAGAGAGCGCCGAAACATTAATGGTCGTCATTTGTTGTGCCTAAAGAAAGACAGTTGGTTTTTCACTCTCACTCCCTTACGCTCCCATTCAACTTTCTCAATCAGAGTTGTTAATAGAATAAAACTGTATGTAACTGACACACAAAGGCAGAAATGTGACAACCTTTTTTTTTCCTTATAGATTTATAAACCCATGTGTGTAATTCTCTTTTATAAATCTCAATCATCCTGGAATTGCATTCACACTAACACACACACACACACACACACACACACACACACACACACACACACACACACACACAGACACACACACACAAGCCGGATTTACACTCCTTTTTTAGCCCTTAATGGACGTGGACACTCCCATACTTGTACATTTGCACATAAAAGCACAGACATGAGTGAAAGTGACTGCATAGAGGAAGTGCAATTTTGTGAAATTAAGATACTCATTCGCTGATCCACTCTTCAATGATGAGGAAATCAGTTTCATTTGTTTGTTTTTTTTTAATGATTTCTGGAATAACGAACGGAACAAAAAACAGAAACACTCAGCTCTGTAATTTCGAAACAAATGAACCTGAAGAACTAAATAAAAAAAAAAGAAGAAGAAACCTGAATGGGTTGCATTACAAACTAAAGACCAAAAAGAGTCAAACAAGGAAAACATCAGGGTGACAAGAGGACAACCAATACCCCCCTCTTCATTTGCAGCAGACTAATGCATATCTTTTATATTGGGTCATAGAGGTTTGCAAGAAGATGATCAGCAGGCGAGATAAAAATGTACGGATGGAGCACAGTATGTTTAAAGCTCCAGGAAACCTGTACATGAGCTAACCATCATCTGGTGTCAGGACTACAGAAGCATCTCTGAAATGTCATGCAACCGTTACGCAGAGCCGTCACATCAGGAAACAGTCACCCACCCTACTCATGCGCCTACTTTACTCCAGTTGGCTTCGCTGCTTTCAGGGAAGATGGGGTGCAGCATCTGGGGAAGGACCATCAGACTAAAGAACAGTTTCTTCTTGGATGATGTCACACTGTTGAACCTCTCGCACCGCCCTGCTAAGCCCCTGACCCATGAACTGATTGATTACTATGGACTTTTGATCTATGTCACACTGCACTTTTTCAAGATGATAATAACAACCACATTTTTTTCCCATTTTTACTGCATTATATCTGGCTTAAATAGACCCAAAACAGATGAGGTTTCCCTTTTACTTCCCTTTTACAATATTGATGTCTGTGCATGTGACTGTTTATGCATCTGGGCCCTGTTCTTCATGTTGATAAAATTGATCCCTTTAAGAAAGCTACCAAGACAAAAGAATCACTAAAGTAGATGTTTTTAATATTTAGTCTTAGATGTGGCCAAACATACAAAAGTAAATTTTTTTTTTCTTTTATCCTACCAAACATTTTAAATACATTTGGAGACATCAATAAGCTGTAGAGCGATTAAGTCATGATGTCCTGGCCTCTTGTGAAACAGCACAGTCTCTCATTCAACAGTTTTTCCATCATCCTGTAAATCATGTGAGCATGCTCCCGAGGTCACTTTCCATATTCACAGATAAATCATCATCTACTGCAACACTTGCAATAATAAACTGGAGCCTTTTTTACTTTTATTGAACTTAATGAGCACAAAAGAAACGAGAAGACCTGCACTGCACCTGTGCCATACCGCTACAGCCCCTATTTGTTCATCACTTTCTGATGAGGTTCCGTTTATTTTCTTTAAGACTCATTTTTAAAAAAAAAAAAAAAAAAAAAGTTTTTTTTTTTCTGTTGTTGTTGGTCCTCTTTTTGATTTGAGTAGCTGGGATTTGAATTGCAGCATTCAGTAATTATTGGAAAAATTGGAAATGCTGCCGCTTTGCAGTTTTGGGTCTGGTCAATGTAAGTACAACGAGTCCCGTTAAAAAAAGAGACGGCTAACACTAAGCAGGACTGACTCCGCAGATGTTGAAATGCCAACATCATCATCATCAGTGGTGATATGTGCCAGCCCACAAGCTCAGTGATCCAACACCCACCTTTTACCTTGTAAGCCTACATCGTAAGTTTCCAAGGGAAATCAACAGACCAGTACAATGTTTAAAATGTTATGAAAGAAATATGTTGCAGAGGCAGACATCTTCAACTGTAAGTTTATCACAACTGTAATTCAACCACCCAGAAGCCTGAATGATAAACCCTACTGAGGAGATGCAGCTTGCTCTTTTCATAGTTATTCTACTGTAAATAAATAGGATTTCTTAACAAATGGTGGATGCTTTTCAAAGGCCACAAAAAAACATTAAAGAAACACTTTGAAAACACATAAAATCTCAATGGACAAAAAAAACATTTCTAGATGTCTATACTGATATTAGGAATAAAAGAATGCCACATAATTTGGTGAAAATGATCAACCTACAGAGGGCAGATTTAAAGAGATTAGTCCATCATGCTTAAATTGCACTAAACCAAGTTAAAAATGGTAGTCACTTTTTGTATGGCTCCTATGTGCTTGTATGCATGCCTGAAAACATCAGGACAATCTAAGGTGCATCTTGGAGGCACAAAGACAAAATGTCCCAGAAATGTTCTATTGAATTTAGGTGAAGCGAGCGTGGGGGCCAGTCAGTGGTATTCATTTCTTTGTTCTCCAGGAACTTCCAGCTTACTCTCATCCCATTAACCCAGGCACCTAGGACCCGCTGCACCAGTACAGGGTCTGACAAATGGGTCCAAGGATTTCCTCCTGGTGTCTTTTGGCAGTCAGAGGCCTGCTGTCTAGCCTGTAGAGGTCTGTGTGTTCCTGATGGACATGCCTCCCCAGACCATCACTGACCCACCACCAAGTCAGTCATCCTGAGTTTAGGAATCTAGCTAATGTCCTGCGATGGACTGGTGACCCGTCCAGGGTGTACTCCTGCCTTTCACGTAAAGACAGCCGGGATTAGCTCAAGCAGGCCCCAGTGACCCTGAATAGGAATAAGCCGGTATGGATGGATGGAGTCTACCTAATATCCAAAAGTAATGTGGTGACTCTTTGCACCTTGAAGCTGAAATGGCAAACCTACTTCAAAACCAACAAAGTAGTGCAAGTAAAGAAAATGATGATAGGTTTCTGATGTTCAGTGTGTGTGAAAATTAGAAAAAAAAACACATGACGCAATCATTTCTGACTGCAGCAAAGCACCCAGTAAGCCCAACACAAATAAATTAAACGTTTGTAAAAAAACCACTGTTCAGCATTTCTGATGGGGAAAAAAACAAAAAGCACTGATCACTTTTGGCCAACAGTACAGAAACAAAGGACTGTGCATATGGGAGCTCTTTTGGCCTGTCAGAATAAGTATCCCCTCTATTTTACCACCGCAGAGTGGATGACTTGAAAACGTGTTCTTCGTGTGCTCACCAGGGTTGGAAGGTGAGATGTTGGCAGACACCCAGTTCATGTTATGTGATGGAATGTGTTGCACTAAATGTGTGACACCCGTCTTGGTGCTGAACAGACAATACGGAGGAAACGGCCACAGACACTACACAGAGCCCAGAGATCAGCGTAACGCGGCTCAGATGGGCACAAGAGCAAAATGGTTTCCAGCAGAGACATTAGTTGTGCACATGTGCACCAGTAAACATGAACACATTTCTCTCTGTTCTCCATGTAGGAGACGTAGATGTCACCTTTGTGTCTCTATTGCTCTACTACGTGTCTGTTTTGTTCTATAAAAGCAAAAAAAAGTAATGAAATTTCCCTTCAGTGGTAAAGAGCCGGTTTTGAAGTGGTTTCATTAAAGAAAATGAGAGCTGTTCTGCTGTTGGCACACTATTGGGTGTCTTTGGGAAAATTGAATAAACTCTTATCAGCTTAAACCAGCACGTGCTTGAAAGTTGTAAAGCAAAATCACCCATCAGACTGTGGCTTGAAGCAATGTGGGAGTCAATGTATATTCGATAAGCAGTGGCAGTTTCCTGCTTATTGACAACAAGGAAAGGTCTGGTTCGAATTTTTCCCTTTCAATTGTGTACATAAACGATAAACACAATCAGAAGCATTTGTATGTAGAAAAGAAAGCAGAAGAAAGTGTCCAATATTGTAAATTAGAATGTCCTGTAGATTCATTCAATTCAGAAAGTGTTGGTTTGGTGGTGATAAGTGATTTCCTCTTTTATTTTTATCAGCCCCGTCACTTAAGTCCAGTTCAGGAATATACAAACTGAAATGAGTAATTGTCTAAAGGGCAACCTTTTATGTTACGTGTCCAGAAAGTCATCCTGGACTTTTGCAGATGAATGTGGAATTCTGAGCACAACAGCGATTAGGTCAGTGAGTTAAAAGGCTCCGGAGAAAGTATGCAGTTAGTGAGAATGCACAACTATCAACCTGGCTGCGCCACTTTACCTATTACCTCGTCTGTGGCCGAAAAGGTATCGGTACTTTAACATAAACAACTGCAGACTGCATTGTTGTCCTTTCACTGCTGCCAGTTAGTTTTCTTACTCAATCGTATAAATCCCCTTCCCAAAAAACTCCCCCATGACTCATTTGCTGATGTAGGATATTAAGACCTTTAATGTGTGCATGTGTGGTTATGACAACTGCATTCGATTACTAGCACCTATAGCCAGGGAAATTTATCACCTGAGACCAACCAGGAAGTGGCAAAAGCACGTGGCGTCATCTTGGCATGTTACCGAGGAAACCAAAAATAACTCACATCCATTACAGTGACAGAAGTATTGTATTTTAGGCCAAGTCATCTATCAACCATCTAATCAATCCCAGCAGGAAATAAGAAAGGAGTTGTTTGTTATGTGGCCTAGTGAGTTTAGCCCTAAAAAAAGAAGAAAAAAAAAACTTGTTCTAGCTGTATCCTGGCGTCAAATCTGAATCAAAAGTGCAAACATAGTATTTCCATGTGCACCCTTCCTGCTTCCTTACAGGGGACTTTGTGGCTTGTTAAAGAACACACACCTTGTTGCTCTGACATCTAAATGCTCACATAAGTCACATTTGTTTGTTTTTATATAGTCTGTGGTCACATTTTAGTCAGTGACAAACTTCCCGCATTGCTGTTTAGTTTTGAGTTGTGCAGCACTTTCTCCCGCCTGTAGAAGCGATAGTCAAGGGATGGCCCACGTGGGTTTTATTTAACAGTCTAAAGGAACTTTTGCAATTTTCTGAAATTACGCAAAAAAATCTTTTTTAAATTAAATTGAAACTCTTTTCTAATGTGGCAAAGTCCTTTTGTGCCGCTCGCTATAAGGACATGAACAACGTGTGGACTAGAGTTGCTGGTGCATTTTTGACAGTATAAAAGTATTAAAATGATAAATAACACACTTTATTTATGATAATATTGTTACTTAAGCTAGTTTTAAATGCCTTCTATCCTAAGTGCAGCATATAATGAAAAACAGAACGATATCAACAACTGTGTTCACATGAGCAACAATAATTTGAATCCTGATCTTAACCTAAATAAGACGTTATTTGGTTATGGTGTTTTCATGAATTACTTTAAAAATATACAAAATAACGCCTGCTGCAATAGTCCCGCCAAATTTTTATACGACACCAAGACCTTTATATGGATTTTTATTCCTAATTCAGCCAAATCTTTGACATCTTCATCAGTTTTTTTCATAAGGAGGCTTAACTAGTGCCACAAAAATCTGCAAAGACTCAATGATATTTATTATATATATATATATATATATATATATATATATATATATATATATATATATATATATATATATATATATATATATAAACTCGTTCCTCACCCTCCGTGGGTGGTGTCCCTTCTAAGCTCGGGTCCTCTACCAGAGGCCTGGGAGCTTGAGGGTTCTGCGCAGTATCTTAGCTGTTCCTAACACTGCACTTTTCTGGACTGAGATGTCTGAGGTTGTTCCGGGGATCTGCTGCAGCCACTCTTCCAGTTTGGGGGTTACTGCCCCGAGTGCTCCGATCACCACGGGCACTACTATCACCTTCACCTTCCAGGCCTTCTCCAGCTCCTCTCTAAGCCCTTGGTATTTCTCAAGCTTCTCGTGTTCCTTTCGCCTGATGTTACCATCACTTGGTATTGCCACATCCACCACCACGGCTTTCCTCTGCCCTTTGTCTACCACCACGATGTCTGGTTGGTTTGCCATCACCATCCTGTCTGTCTGTATCTGTAAGTCCCACTGGGAGCTTTGCTCTGTCATTTTCCACCACCTTGGGAGGTGTTTCCCATTTTGATCTTGGGGTTTCCAGCCCATACTCCACACAGATGTTTCTGTAGAGTATGCCCGCTACTTGGTTATGGCGTTCCATGTATGCTTTCCCTGCCAGCATCTATTTCACTTGATTTATCATGATAGCAGAGGCGTGTCCCTTCTTTAAGGAAAGAAAATCTAAATGTTAGGATTGTGTAATGGACTGCATATTGACAGCGCCGTGTCATAGTCACTCTTCTAACATTAGAAGAGGACTAGAGTTGCTGAATTCCCAGTGTGACGCATTCGAGCAATACCTTGCATTGCTTTAATTTGTTGCTGTTTTTTTAAAACTTATGAATGCATGTGGATACTGTATGTGTGTGTTTATGGACAAGATGTTATGAGCAGAGCAAGGGTCATGCAGGGCTAAGTGCAAGCTGGCAGCAGTATCTGGACAAACCCTTATCACTTCTCTGTTACAGTTAAGAGTGACGGATCTTTCTAGTGGAAACTATTCTTAGCCCCTCTGGATCCAGTGTGGGGGTCTGATTGGAGCCCGCAGCGTTTTATTTGAGTTTGGACCTCTGTGGTCCCTTGATGTGGGCTGACGCCGACATTTACACTCACGTCCAGCGGAAATCATCCAGCTAAGGATCTCCTCCTCAGTTCTGTCTCTTTTGTTTGCTCACTCTTAGGGTCTGAGATTTGAATTTCTGCCTACTTGTCTTTTGACTCGGCCACTCTTCCTCTTTCTTTCTCTCTCACTGTCAACTCAGCCACATAGAAATAGAAAGGAAAAAGCGGAGCTATTTGTTCTCTCTTTTCTCACGTATCCAGCTCACGAGCTCATTCTCATCTTGTTAAATTGCTCACACTCACAAAGCCGCTGAAGGCACCAAGTCTTACTCCGTTCGCCACTTTTCAACCTCAGTCTTGGATCAGCTTGATCATCAACCGCACGCGTCTCTGTACCATCATGACCTGGCCAAATTTATTTTCAAAGTATGAAATAATATGGCTCTATCTTTCTTTTTTTTAGACTGAAATAATGGAAATCCTATCCTGAAAACATAAATAAAAGCCAAAGTAATTTGTTCTGCTATACAAGAAAAGAAAGAAAGGCATGTCCAACAGCAGTCGATAATTATAAAGATTCTGCAAACCTAAGGACAAGAGTTGAGTTCTTGCTTGTAAAGCACATTGCTGATTTATTGCTGAATACTTTGAACCATATTTTTTCCAATCATCTACCTGCAGGGTAAGACTTTTTCAGAAAAAAAACCCAACGTAAATCATCATCTTTTAAAAATTTAAGCTGACATTTTTTTGATACTTTACAGTGATATGCCCAACTCAACTTCACCAAAAACCTTTTACAGTGTCAAATTATATCAGTAGTAACTGTTGAAAAAAAGCTTTTGATGTATGTTTATGAACAAAAACCTCCTAAGTAAAGTCCTTTTCCTACCACTTTAATCACAGCTGCCGTCACACTACAATAAAAGACATAGTTTGTTGTCAATCAGCAAAATCTAAACTTATAAACAGAGCAAGGAGTGTAAAACCTGTTATATGAAACAGAAGCAACTAAAAATCAATCTTCGGTTTTAGGGTAAAACCCCTTTTGACAGTTCTCAGAATGAGTTATCTAAGTACAGGAGTAAAAATACCAGACGGCACGTCTTGCTTTCACTTTCCCCCTGAGGCCAGATGACAGTCACAGTCTTGTAGCTGCCATTTCACAATGTGGTATATAAATACTTAAAATAATGCAACCCATAACCCAGTTCATCATTTAACACCTTTCACTATATGCATAATTTAACTCACAGCTGCAAAAAGCTCTTCCAGCTGGGCTGTACCACTTCTCGCAAAGCAGACAGTTACCTTATGCATTGTAAAACTTCCCTAATGTGAATTCTGTATGCACTGCGGTACCTGCATCACCCACTAATGCTTGCAAATCACCACTAAACACAGCACATGGCAACACATCACTCATTCATGGAGTGCACCTGTGAGCGTCGCTCTGACTCTTCACCAAGGAGCATTCATGTCTGTTGCATCACCGCAACAGACGTGGTGCTAATGAATAGACTGTGTTTGTTTAGTTACATGTGGTGTTTACCTGACAGTGGGCAAATTAATTAGAAAACACGCTGTGCTGTGTAACAACATGCACAAGGGGACTGAGGACCCACATGTTGTTTTCTCTGCAGCATCATGCTGCTCCACTGGATCTGATTAGGAACTCCGATCAGATCAGAATCACTCCTGGACAATTAACTCCCGGTCAAATTCTGTTTTTTTTTTCTGCTTGGGGAATAATTTTAATTTCTAAAATACACTGATTATCCAAAAGAAAAGAAAATGACCACCTGAATTTTAACTGAGCGAAGATCTAAGTTGTTTAATCGGTAAAGCGATTGATAAATTTCAGCTGTCAGCAAGTTATTTAACTCTGATGCTTAAATAACCACATCAGGAGAGACATGCTGCGTTGTTAAAAAGATATTAGGGTCAAATTATTGGTTTGCATCAAGTACACAAAACAACTAAGGAGAGCGCTGAAACTGTAAGAATTGTGTTAAGAACTGTCCAACACATTGTTCAAACCTGGAGGTTAGCGGTGAAGGAAGAATTTATGAGGGAGAAGTGTGGTTGGAAAAAAATCTTGAAGGATCGTGAGTGGAGATCACTTAGATGTTTTGTGAAATCTATTGGAAGAAAGTGAAGGAAATCAGCCATAAAACGCAGGGCGATGTCTGGTAGCAAGAGTAAGAGCCACACACACAACGTGAGGATTGTCACAGTGTTACAGCGAAACAGCTGTGTGGCCTTAATAAAACCACTCATCACTGAGACTTTTGAAAATAAAATAAAAGGATTCACTTTGCCACAGAGCATAAAGAATCCAGGAGCAATAGAAAAAGTTAATTTGTCTGATAGGTCCAGATCTACCCTGAACGAGAGTGGCGGGCAGAAGACACAGAAGCAGATGAAGTGATGTGTATATGCTGCAAAGGCAGGAGGAGTCTTCTGGGCTTTTGCTTCGTCAGGTCAGGTCTAGGTTCAACACATTGGGGTGTCCTTAAAATTTAAATCAGCTGACCACCTAAACTACTGAATGACCAGGTTTTACCCTTCATAGAGTTTTTGTTTTCTTTCCTAATAGCAAAAGTATATTCCTAGAAGGGAATTGCTGGGACTCATCAGACTCAGACTGTGAAAGTGATTCAAGGAGAATGAGAAATCATTTTCACACGCCGACTGGCCGCAGAGTCCAGAACCTATTTAGGAATATTTGGGAGAAAACTTCAAAAGATCAAATTCAATCTATCTTTGCACTGGAAAAAAATAATGTGACACCTATTAGAACTATGCTTGCTATAATCAAAACTAAAGGTGGTCCGACAAAATACTAAAATGTGTGACTTTTTCTTTTTCAGCCAGGCAGTATATAAAAAAAAAATTGTATCATTTTATGTGACAAGCAAATTATGTGCACATGGCAAAACAAAGGTAGAGTAACTGCAGTTGAGTAACTACTACAACAGAGATTTTTGTTAATGGTTTTTCTTTTTTGCCTTTGTTTTGAAAGCTGAGAGATCCATTATTTGATCTGAAATATTTCAGCTCTTTCTTATTTTGTTTCTTGGTTTGGTGGACCCAGAACCAAAACACCTTAACATTTAATGTAATGCAGCAGCATCAAAACCACCCTGCAGATGTACAGCATCTCACAAAAGACTTGTCAATAAAGGCTCTATATTTTTCCCCGTTCTTACTTTATTATAGTACATGCTTCACGTTTTCATTTATATCCACACTGCATTAAACTGAGTGGAGGTAAACTCTTTTGAGTGAATAAATAAAAAAACATCTGCAACAACCGCTCTTACTGACACTGAACCTGACTTAATCAGTCAAAAATCTGATGGGATGGAGAGGATATTTTCCCCCTTTCCTCATTAGAAGAAGCAGCTCGTTAAAACACACGTGCTTGAAACACCTGCCTGCAAATGAAAAACTCGACATAAAAAAGGATGATTTGGATCACAGGGCATTTGATGATGGAATGATAAGTGACACTATCTGCTTTCACTGGAATACGGGAAACGTTTCCAGAATGCAACCTTGTCCCAACATGTACTAAAGGGAAGAAAAAAAAAATCACAAACTTATAGTGACAGATACAATTATTCAGTTATTGGCTAAATATTATTAATTTCATCAAACTTTTTTTTTAGTCTCTACCTTTTAGCCAAAGTCGGATTTTTAAGCATAACTACAACCTATAATAAACAACTATGAGATTCAGCTCACTTGACGCATATGTGGGAATACAATCAAACGAATAATAAAGACATTAATAATAATAACAGTACTGACATTACCGTCGACAGCACGGAATTCCGTTGATTTCCCAAATGTGTCGGTGAGAGCTGCTCATCATCGGAGCAGCTTTATTCCCTCAGTTCAAACCGCGTCGCTGTATTCCAACTTTCACAATAAATTACAGCTCTTCTCAGAGAACTTCTCTGTCTTGTCAGCCGCTGCAAAGAACGACAGCTTGTGGTTTTAAATAAAACTCCTGAGACACGAATTTGAGAGAGAGAGAGAGAGAGAGAGAGAGAGAGAGAGAGAGAGAGAGAGAGAGAGAGGAAACACTAAAGTAATCGGTTTTGCTAAACGCCTGTGTGTGTGTGTGTGTGTGTGTGTGTGTGTGTGTGTGTGTGTGTGTGTGTGTGTGTGTGTGTGTGTGTGTAGTTGGCACCGGCGACTGAGCGAGCGCGAGCCGCCCTGCCGCTTACTTGCGCTCCTTGTACCCGTGTGACGTCAAAGGACAGAAGGGGGAGGAGGGGAAAATGGGGTGGGGGGGGGGGGGGGGTCAAGAGATGGCTGGTGTGTGTTTTACAAAAGGCTTCTGACCAATGTGATCTGTTAAAAACTCAAAGAGGCTGTTTGGTGCACAATAATCACCATTTGAATACGCTTTTTTAATAGGAACTAATTATAAAAATGTCCATTTATTCCTTGATAGCGCACCTGTGCAATCGCTTCAATTTGCTTTAGCACTCAATAGTGCCATTTCTTTCTTATTAACATATAAATTGAAAAGATGGAGTCAAAGGATTGAGTGAGGTGAGAATGATGCTGCTGCCTGTTCATCGCTGTGAAAATGTGAAGCAGTGTGGAGTGATGTTGCTTCAGGAGGTTGCTTGATGACAGCTGCACCAGCAGCAGCTGCAGGTGGAGATCAGGAAGTGCAGCTGAAGGAGGGACAGGTACCCAAAGATGAGGCCACGTTAGAGGTTAGGGGCCATGTTGTGTCAAATCAGCGTCAAACTGTAAAGTAAATGCAAGCTGTCCAAATGATTCATATCAACGAAGCCAGCAGGTAGGATCATTCAGAAAATATTAACATAGGTGAGTCACTGCTTAGTAAAGGTTCTCTCGCTCTCATTTCAACTATAGAAAGAAAAATATAATAAATGTGACGTATCAGATTTAAAAAAAATCTGGAACCTATCTGAGACTGAAGCATTCAAACTTCCCTCCAATGTTATAGTTTATTTGGTGACTGACCTTTGTCCTCCTACTCCTGGACTCTTTGTAACTCTGGTGTGCTCACAGCTTTTGTTTCGCAAAAATTTTAAATGTCTTTATTCATGGCAAAGACATTTATCTCCTACATACTGAGCAGGGAAAAAAAATGTTGTTTCTCCAGGAGGTTTTTGGAGAGGAATAAGGTTTTCTACATCAAATGAAGTGAAATGTGGTTCAATCACTACTAAAATGCCCCGCTGAAATAATCAATGCTTACCTTCAGGATATTCATCCAAAACTGACCGTGTTTGTCTTTTATTAGTTTAGCAGTTAATCAATCAGATCACAGACAGTTTTGCAGAGTAAGGAGAGATGAATGTTTGTACAAACAACTGGACTGGCGGCTGCCGGCATTTTCAAAACTCAAGGGGAAACTTGAATGTTGAAGCTGAGATTCACGGACAGCGTGAGGGGATTTCTATTCCACCTTAACCAGCTCATCAGTCACCTCGCTCTGTGGGGAACTTGATTGCATGTCCTCTTTGAATAAATAGCCTCTCTAACAGCAGATTTATGCACGTGGCAGCAATTAATCTGTGGAGAAAACACAACGTTTCTCCTTGCAAAACACACATACTATTGAACATGAACTTTGCCCGTAAATAGAGTTGAAGGACCTTTTTATGCATATGTCAATAAGCTGTGTGCAACTGGATCACTGATCGCTAGATTCACCCTTTAATTTACACTTATCAAGGACAATACTTAATCTTTTATAATATGCTCTATTTTGTAATGTTTTTTTAAACTATGCCCAACTTTATTATTGTGCAATTTCCGTGTCCTTGTAGTGAGTGTTACTTTTGACCCATTAACACCTTCACCTTTTGTTAGTATATTAAATAATCGTTCCTCTTTATTTACTGTACTGATAACAAAAGCCCCTAGATTGCCGGTGGCAGTGGCTAGTGTCAGCAGGTCAAATAACTCCACGTACACATATTTTTATCAGTCGCATGCTGCAACAGCTGCTGTCAAATATGCAGAGGAAGAATTGGCGAGCAGGAGCTCCTGTGACTTTTGTCCTCTTGATTTGAGACGCAAGATGTACCAATATAACTTGTGGCTGAGCTTGTGATGTTAAAAGCACCACAAGCTCTTTTCAGCTACAGTGTCGCGCAAACTACAAGGGTCTAATCGACAGGAGTTATTGTCTCGGTGTACTGAAACGCTGAAAAGCTTTTAGATCAGATATAACTTCACCCCTGGACACACCCCCAGGCCTCAAACCCCGTCCCCCGAGACGTCCTGTAACATCATCAGCAACAGCTTGGACCATTTATAGGCTCTATCTCACTCTAAATATCAAAGCCTATGTCCTGTTGGAGCATGCTACCATATGTGAATATGTAAACTGCAAAGAAGAAAAGAAGACGGCAATGATGATGATGATTCAACACTGAAGGAAATCAGATATATTCCTCATTCTGTGAAGCAGACCCCCTGGTCACAAAATGAAAAACACATAAACAAGAGTGATCTGACTGAAAATGGGAGCAGCCGCATAGAATTAACCAAATGACAGATAAACGCACGCTCGTGTGTCTGTGGGCCAGATGTTGCTTATGTTATGGGGACCTACAGCTTTTCATGCAGACTGTTAGAACATAAAGGCTATGGGGTAAAATGTATAAAACAGCAACATGTTTTAAGGGTAATGTTGGGTTTTGGATGAGACAGGCAGGTTCTGAGAATTAAGTAGTTTCCAAATCTAACGCAGACTGCTGTGCAGTAATGTGTGCGCGCTGAGCATGTGTAAGTCCATGTATGGTGGGGGTCGAGGTGGGAGGAAGATGAGAGGCAGTTCCCAAACCAACCAACAGAGGGAGTCCATGGTGCAAAGCTCACCCGGAGACCAACAGCTTTGCAAGAAAACGAGCCGATTACAGTGCAGCATAAATGAAGATACACCTGCTTTCCCTGGTGTCTCTCTCTAAAACCAACTCTGCTTTTCTTCCTTCCAGGTTTCTCTGCTGGCCTCTGCCACTACATTTGGACCCCAAACTAGTTTGTCAGAAACTGAATGCAAAGTAAATTATTTAAAGAGACAGATTTTCCTCGCTTCATAAGGTTGAGGTAAATGCCACAAAAAGAGATTCTTAAGTCAGGATAAATGGAGGAAAGAATAGCTACATGGTTTTATGTGGCTTTAAAAATGGTCGTGAGTCCCAACGTACCACTTAAACATAAAAATACTTTATATTGTTTTCCAGGTATTTGTTTTGAGCTTATTGTGACTTCCCCGGTGGGACATGCTGCAGTCAGGAAAAACTTTTATTCAGACGAGGCATGAAAAAAAAAAGTCTCTGGCACGCATTGATTGCCGCCATGAAAAACTCAGGAGGGACTTGTGTTGGAATCATTCAATCAGCACTGAAGCGAAAACAAAAAAAAAAAAAAGCTATTTCATAGAAGGAATAGACAGGTGATGTAGTGTTGTGTGTTTGTGCAGCCTGACCTTCAGAGACTGAAGTTTGAACACGCTCTTTGGCCGGTCGGCTGGCTTTTCCACAGAATCTTGTTTTCCGTGTGACGTCATGAGATCAGTGTGGTGTGAATTACAACAATTAAGGCCTTGTTGTTTTGAACCTGGTTTGCTTCTGTCCATGGCATGTTTGTTTTTTCCTAATGGACATCATAGGTCAGAAACGTTCGGGTTTACATTCCAGTTCATTTAAAAGGCAATTACCCCACATGCAGTACACACGGGCCGTCCCTGCAGCTTTACTTGCTGTTTTCTAACCACATTATGTCTATTCAGTGTTTCGCTCAGAGAGCATCAATTCAGGTTTTGTTAGAGTGTGTCAGCTTTTACCACAAAGTGTAGGTCATACACTGATTTGAACAAGAGCACACCGTAAACATGCGAAACAATGCTGAATGTAGTAGGTAATGTTCCCTATGAATTAGTACTGCAGTATCTTACAGTTATACATCTGATTGTATAAATAAAAACAAGTCATTTGTGAGTGCATGAGGGATGATACTAACTCTCTCATTAGCCTCCCCATCCCCATGGGTGTTTCGGTCGTAGGTGAGGGTGTTGGCATGTCTACAATATCCGTCCCTCATTAGTCAGTCAAATTCATACACAGAGCAAATGTTTTAAAGGCAACACAGTATAATTTATTGTTTCTAGAATGGGTATTTCTGGTCTATGGAGCCATAATTAATTAAATTATGACTTCTTCTTGCTCAGAATAGTTAGATCCGTTTAGTTTTTTTGCTTTTGTGCGTGCGTTTCCTTCTGTGGCGGGATATAGTTCACAAACTGCCATCAGAACCATGACCGTGGGGGTCACTCTGTTCCTTTTTTGAAACTGGTGCTGCAGCTTTGTGCTGCCGACTTCCACACTGCATCAAATCCAAACCGATGTAAAACAGGATTGAGGTCAAACAAGGAGGCTGGATGGCTCTTCTGTCATCCGAGTCAACGATGTCACAGAACTTTGCAAATGCAGGGAGCTCATTAAATTTGATATATGTTCGGATATGAGGCGCTCCCACCCAAGTGAAAGATCTGCTGCATGTTGGAGGTTCCAATTTGGTTGTCACCGCAGACACCCAAATATCAAATATACTCGCAAGCATTTTTTATTTATAGAAATAAAGGAGAAGAAACCAGAATGTGATATAAAGTAATATGAAGCTGAACAGTACATATGTTCCCAAACAAGACAATTTGAAGGACTACCAGCCAGTGTGTTTAGGTTTCCACTCATGCATTTCTGCGCTCCCATGTGATGCCCTGAGTGTTCTTCAGCCAAAGTGCCATCGACTCAGGGTTATGAGAAAGGAGCTGATAGACGTGCAGTCATGTTGACAGGCTAGCAGCTGTGTTCTCACCCTGCTACTTTTGACAGTCATCTGACGAGAGACCGGCTCTCCCCGGAGAGGTCTCTTCAAAGAGCAGCGTGAGTGATACCTCTCATCAGAAGTCAAGTCTTCCTCTATGTGTTTAAGTAAAAACACAGTATCTTAGTAACCTGGAAGAGATTTTAGAGTACAGCCCCTGGGAAGATTTAAAAACAAAAAAAAAAACAAAATTGGATGTGTCCTTACTTTGAAAGATGTCTTGTAATAGCAACTGGCTTTGGGGGGGTGGATAGACATTTTAGTGCTCTCTGCTTGGTGGCAACATCTATTACTCTCCTAAAAAAAGGTTTGCAAAAAAGTCTAGATCGTCAAAAGAAAAAATAAACCTGTTACACATGAGAAAAGTGTTTTAGTGAATACTGTACATCTACTGTAGAGCCGTGGCTGCCATCTCCCCTGGACCTTTACCTGAAACGCCACCCCATATTACCAATGAATGTGGAAATAACTTGTTTTCTTCGGCCCGAACTCTGCATGCATCTATTTTCTGTTTGGATTCGCACCAAACAAGCTCCAGTATCATGCCCTTGCCCACAGTCCTCTCTTGACATCAGACAAGAGAACTCAGTCATTTTTCTCTGCAACATGGATAAATGGTTTCATTTTCCAAAATGACATTTCTATGAAAAGACACTGCACTAAAAACATTATTCTGCTTAAAACAAATTACATAATGTAAATGCATTGCTTATATATTCAGTGTTAGCATTTAAAGATATCATCATATCATCTCCTGGACTAATATTTCAATATAAACTGTCTTCAACGAACACCTTCCTCTGGCTATTCATGATGTTTTATGAGAAGAGAGAGTTCTCAGCATAAGAGGGGAGGTTGAATTTGTAAAGGTTATATTTTTCTATTTCAAATAAACTGCCCGCACGGTACAAGGACTGTTTTACAGATTACACCTTCTTTCTTTCCTCGATGAAGAGCGTTGCGCTCCACTGGCTCGCTCGTTCTAACCATGTGTATCATTATTCTGAGAACAGCAGCAGGTGTTTATTCCTGTGGACCACAGAGGCACAATAGAGCGCAGAAGCTCGTGTCACAGAGTTGGACCATGTCCCTGAGTTTAAAAATAGCCATCTGACCCATGGTTTTATCTCTTCAATCGCACAACCATCGACGTTCACTTTTTTTTTTCTTTTTTTAAAGTTGGGGCAGTTAATCTTTTAACCAATTTCTTACCGTCTTCAGAAAAGGCTTCTGTAAGTGTGACTTTTCTGTTGTTAATTGTCCTTTTCTTTCTGTAAACACATATTGAAGTGTGCAACTGTATGTCTTTACAGCATTTTTTTTGGTTAGAGCGAGGTTAGTCTTGCAGGCAGACCGGTCTGCATGGAAAGCTTTGTCGTTGATGATGTAGATGTTGATGAGATGTAGCACTTCTATGCATTAATGCTGCCGTCCCACAAATGTAAATGAGCGTTGCCAGGGGCGCTGATATAACTCGATACCATGACAGATCCTGGCATTTGAACTTTTTGTTGAAAACTGTCTGGATGGGGCTTTTTCCTCTTCGGTCAAAAACAAACAGCACCCATTTCTTGCCCATCTCAATGTCCCAACTCGCCCACCCCTTGTTTTTTTTTTTTTGTTTTTGGCACAGTAAAATCAACATTAAAAATTAACATTTCAATGATTTTTCTCTCACATCTGTTGACCAATTTGAGATCCCCGGCTCATTTTTGCTTCTTAAAGACCAAACCATCTTTAAAATCATCTGATGACAAGAATTACAGTCATTTTTTTAAGAAATAAGTTGCCCTCCAATTTTAACTAGTAGCCTGACTCCTGTATGCATTTTAAAAAAACCTTCATCTAATCCTGCTGTTTTTGTTTCATAATTAGCTCCATTAAGAAACAAATACCTAATGAAACTATGGGTTGTTTGTTTGGTAGCCACTCTAAGATTCAAGGCCTTTAATTATGATGTTTACACACTTAAATGTTCATAATAATAATAATAATTACCTGAAGAATTGTGGCACCAGTGACCCAGTTTTGCAGTAATACATCCACTGTACTTCCATGTCAATATCCATTTAAAAGAAGTCAATTTTCTAGCAGCATGAACCCATTGAGATTTTCATCCATATTCAGGAGCACGTGCAGCTGATGACATTCAAACCAGCAGAGAAATGAGAACGAGCGCTGCACTGCTGTTGAGAATGATCTGATGCAAATACAGAATGATGTCATTCCCTTGCAGCTTTGAGGTGTCATCAGATATTATGAACAAACTGTGCACTAATAATGCTATTTAAAACGTGCTTTATTCCCTTTTCCTTCACGTTCGTTGCCTGCCTCTCTAGTTGATTTCCCACATCAACTGGGGTTTTGATTGATGATGGTTTCTCCAGGTGTGCAGAAACGTTTCCATCCTGTTTCTGATTCCAGCCGTCTGTCGCCCACATGCCGTGATGCCATGTAGGTTTCTTTTCCCTTACAACCAACTCAAACTGCCACAATCCTTAAAGAGAATAACAGGGGGAAAAAGTTACAAATTTCAAAGGAGTTGCCGAACGCTTTTATACCTCTTCCAATTAGATTATTTATCTACCACAATTCTGTTATTCTCTTTTTGGATGTTAATTCTGTCCCTGACATATGATCCAAATAAACACATGACAACAGAAAACCGTTGCACTCAATAAACATAAAAGAAATCACTGTCATATTTGATAGCTGAATTTGCTGCCAAAGTTTTTCATAAGTGAACTCTGATTCAAAATTTTAGCAAATAAAAACGTCACCTGTTTTGTTTATGTTGTAAAAAAAAAAAAAAAAAGAAAGAAAAAAATCTTAAGTTACACAAACGCCAGTGTGTGTGTGTGTGTGTGTGTGTGTGTGTGTGTGTGTGTGTGTGTGTGTGTGTGTGTGTGTGTGTGTGTGTGTGTGTGTGTGTGTGTGGAGCAGCATCTTTTTCACCCTGTCGAGACTGGAGGCTGATTTCTGCGGGAGAACTGTGGCTGTCTCAGTTGTTTGTACTTGTGGGAAATAATTGCTTGCCTCTGTATCCACACAGTGGACACTTTGTTATACGATTAGTCAAGAAGATGCTAATAGACCTGCAGCGCTTGTGAAGCACACCCATTAAGATGTTTACAACATACATTACATTTAAGTGCCATTATAAGTGATGGAAATGTCCTCTTGTCATCTTGTTTTCAGTGTCTCAGAGATCACTGTGTGGCTGTCTGCTGCGTGCTGGTGGTTTCTGCTCAGTGTCGCAAAAAAACCTGTATTATACTTATGGCTGTGGCATGTGGAGCGCCCTCCAGAGAAATACATGCAAATGTGTGACGCTGGCCGAGATCATGCCTCCTGCAACATGAATACATATAAGACAGACAAAGGGGCGATTATGTCCCAACGGTAGGAATTTGCAACGCATTTATATAAGATATTACTCAACGTAAGAGATGCAGAAGCCATCCAGAATGTGTTTGAGTTCAAAAAAGATTATTTATGATTTAATCCTCAAAGATCAAGTTGTCGAACATGATATTTCTTAACTCTTTGTTTGTCTTATTTTTTTTCAAGATGTTTTAGTTCCTGTGTTTTCCTTCTTGCCTTGGAAACCGTTGTTCTGTTGGTGATGCCAGAAGACTGTTGGGTAAATATTTTAATTTGAAAAAGGCAGACAGATGCAGGCACGCAAGGCAAAAAGAGAATGTTAGGCAGAGGTGATTTGAACTAAATATACTTAACACATTTTGTTTAAATCATTATGAGACTGGAGGGGATGACAAAATAGACAAGTGTACGTTATACGATAAACTGTATCATGGTATTTGGAGGCATAAATATTCAGGAGCTAATTGTTTGAGAAATAGAGAAAATTTAAAGTGGGATCTATCAAAGGGATGTTACCATTTTAGATTAAAGAAAATAATGATGCATGTTCTATGGGGTTCAGATCTTAGACTGTCCTGGTAAGTTTAATAAGATGTACATATTGTATAACCTATGTAAAAACTTCAACGAATGTGAGAGCATGCTGCACTTATTATACATACAGCATTAAGGGCAGTACTCTACTGCCCCCTTAGATTAAAAAAAAAAAAATACAAGGAAATCTCACTGTTCGTGAGCTTCCTCACTCTTCCTCACTCACACATTTACACACACACACACACACCGAAGCATCTTGAGTCTCTGCACATAATAGAACAGAACATTGGGTTCTACTTACCTACGCAGAGCCTCAAATGTAATTAACCGCTATGTGAAACAATCACTTCTAATGCTTCCTGACACATCAGTCACATGCAGGTTTTCACACACACACACACACACACACACACACACACACACACACACACACACACACACACAGGCAAGGCAAGGCAGAATACAATACCAGCTGTTTGGTTTGTGTAACTTAAGATTTTTTTTCTTAAGTTTCTTTTTTTCCATCCTTGTGACTTTTGTGAGGTTTCGGAGTCTTGTAAAGCCTTACTTAGGCAGTGCACCTTTCTTTGGATGCAAGAGTGAGACATAGTGATGTATTAAAACCAGTGTTGGTCTTGTGTACCTGTGCTAAATGTCTGCAGTAATAAAAAATTAACAAAAATGATGAAAGCCTGATGACTGAAACTGATTCAACTCCATGAAATCCAAGGCATCATCAAACTGGTACCCAAATTCTCGTGATAAACCCCTTTTGGCAAAACAAAAGACAAGGAATGACACAGAGGTGAACATTTCCAAAACCTCAGCACAGTTTAATAGTGGTTACAACTTAATTATGTACATAAAAAATCATTATAAAAATATGGAAATGCTTCCTTTCAATGATATTGACTCAAAGTATTTAAGGTAAAATAAAACATTCTGCAGTGAAAAAAGAAAAACAGATCCATCATATCTGCACACCGACAACTACATCCAACACATGTGGAGGCTTCTTGGTGTAAGAAAAAAAAACAGCGTTTCATCTGGAAATGTAAGTTATTCTCTCACGTAATCTAACAGATCCTCCCTCCACATCAGCATTAACTCCACCACACTTCAGAGAACGTATATACGAGTGTTTCAAACGACACACCACCACACACTCACTACGCAGCATCGACAACTCCAAACCGGTGAGTATGAACTCTCAGCTTTGAAAATGCTGCACAGGTCAATTTCATTTTGTTTTTTGCTTTTGTCTTAGAAAAACGTGTGCTCAATAATAGCAGGATGGCCTGATGATCCTTTTCCATATCTTAATTTCAGCTTCGTTAGTTTGGATTCAACAACTGCCGTCTCTGAAAACTGTACGTTGCTCCATTCTGCAGCATCTTTAAAAAGATCAAGAGAAAAACTGAGTTGGTTTCAGGTCAAATGACACCTTATCTTTTTTTCTGGATCAGAATGTGAACTGAAGATTTTTAAATTCCCATTTACCCTCCAATGTCCACACGTAATGATTATATTTAACATTGAAACTAAGTTTCTTTTCTAGGTTTTGCTGTCAAAATGACTTTACTGAGATCATCTTCACCATGATTCCAACTATTTTACAAAAGACGCAAAAACAACATTGACATGATTTACATGCTGACTGTAGAGTAGGTCAGTGTTGTTGTGTTTGTACTTATATATTTACATTCGTATGCAAATAAAGCACACTTAAAGCAGGTATTCTTGGGTGAGTAAATGTTTGCATCCATAAACAGTAACAGATCTTTTACAGATACTCTACTCTCAATGAACATTGCAACATGCAAAATGTATGCAGGGGATACGAAAAACTGTTTTAAATCCCTTTAAGCCTACAAGGAAAGTGATACAGTAGAATATTCAACATGTAATGAATTGCTCCAAGACACTGTTTGATATTTAATTGTCAGGAGAGATTCCACAAGAAAAACACAAATGATGAGGTCTGTCATCTCCAGGGACGAGCGTCTTAGGATCAGAACTTAACTCCTTAGTCCTTGTGATGAATCCCACAGGAGTGTTTGTGGCCTGAGGTGGAGGCAGCAACAGAGGGAAGTGAGAAACACCATCCGCTGAGGGACCGAGGCAACAAAAAGGCGTGCATTTAATCAGAACCATCCCCTTTCCGCCAAGGAACATACACAGCCTCTGGCTTCAGTAGTCCATTACTGGAGACAGCTCAGGTGAAGTGCATTTGGAGGTTGCAAATGCAGAATGTGCACAGCAGCCTAAGCAGGAGGAGCAGCTGGAAATCATCCTAAAACCCCCCAAAAAACTCTCATTTTCTGAAAACTGCAGAAAGCTTTGTGGTAAAGTTCAAGGCTCAAAAGACCAATAATTGCTTCCTTACATATGACTTCAGTTATTATTCCATTAGTCCATAATTATAAAATTCATGTCCTAATATGTCATCCTTTTCTCAGAAGCAGTTGTAGAAATAGCTATATTTGATAAATGTGCTTTAAAGAGCTCCAGAAATGTAACACATTTTCCACCAAAATGACAAACAAGCAGTTGTCTTTGTTGTGTCTTTGTGTCTGTGCTGTGTAAATGTGAGCGTCTCTGTCCTTTTATTCAGCTGTGAAAGGGTGTTTCTTTTAGGAGGATTCTCTTAAATGAGTTTGATGTCCCTGCGTTCAGGGAGTCTCATTTCTCAGAGGAGACTCCACACAGACACAATAACAAGATAACAGCCTGAGGAGAGGCCCTGATGATGTTTGTAACGTGTTTTTAGTCTCTGACAACTGCCTCCGCAGCCACTTTATCCCTACTGAGAATAAACTTCTCAGCAGCCCGGGAACAAGCAGCCCAGTGAACAACCGCAGGCTTGATATGACAAAGGCTTAAACTTTAGTACAATACTGGAAAACATTATCCGATGAACCAAGTCACAGAGCTTTATTTGAGACTGGCTGTTGTTTCTGTGTGACCATAAAATGCTGAATATGTTATAATAATCAGCTATTTCTTTGCTCTTCTCCCATCAGAGCCCCGTTTTTTGCAATTTGAGAAACATGGATAGCTATACCTCATCACTCAACATGACCTCCATCCCGACTCAGCATCCTCTCAACATTACGGCTGACATCAATGCCACCGTAAAGCCTTTCAGTGTGTTTGAAGGGTGTGAGCGGTACATCGAGGCAATCTTCTTCGATCTCACCCTACAGACTATTAATGTCGTCGTGGGAATTCCTGCCAACTTACTTGTCATTGCAATTCTTATCCGCAATCGCAAAGAACCCTCCACTTCAGATATATTCTTGGGCTGCTTGGCCGTAATGGATGCCTACTTCGGTACCATGACTCCCCTTAGCTACTTTAACCTTTACCTCTGGCAAAGCAAAGAGGTTTGGTTAGCCATTAAGTTTTCCTTCGGTGTTAAAGATACCAGCGGCCCATTGTTTCTCTCCTGCATCTGTCTGGATCGCTTTGTGGCCGTGCTCTTTCCCATTGCATTTGGCCAAATGAAGCACATCAAGTACAGGTTAGGCCTCACGGTGCTGGTACTCTGCCTCACCTTTGCCTACTCGGCAGCCAAGATTGTGGGAGGCCTCCCCAACTTTGAGAAGGTGTTCACCGGTGAGATCCTGGCAACTTTTTCCTGGATGGTGATATGCAATGCAAGCATTCTGTGGGCCCTGAAGAAGTCCCGAGGGACAGGCAAAGATGAAATGCATCCCATGAAGAAGAAGGCCTTCAAGATGGTGCTCTCCATCCTTTGTGTCATTGTGTTCAACTACTTGCCACCTGTAGCTCTGTTTCCTTTTGAAGACCATTATAATCCTGATGTGTTTCGCTGCTATGTGCAGCCGGTGGGCTACGGCTTCCTGAACATTAGCAGCACCATCCAGCCGCTTATCTATCTGGCTCGCCTGGAGAAGATCCCTTTCCTCCCGGATGGTTGTGTCAAGAAGTTTTCTTCCTGTGTCACTGCAGGGCGCAGCGATACGGCACCTGGACAGAAACAGTCAGCTTAAATCTAAGTGAAGTGTGGCATGTATTCTGGAAACCAAAAAAAGAAAGACATTAGGTTTCCATACAGAATGCAGCCATCATTTCCTGTTTGTGTTTCTAATTTTATGCTATTTACATTTATTTCTTCCCGTTTTTAATTAAATCTACTTGTATGACAAATTAAGGAACAAATTCCAGAAAAAATGAAACATTTTAATAAAGAAAATGATCAGTAATGAGACATGTGTAATAAATATCTTAGGCATTTCAGTTTAATTGTTCTCTGTAATCCAAATAATGTTATTTGTTTGAGTTTGGCGCCATCGTGTGTATAGCGGTGATCAGTAAACAATATCTTTTCAGAAAATCAGAGTATCACAGATCACTACAGATGTTAATATTCAAACTAAATCTGTGTGTATAAAGGCATAAATATATTTTTTCCATTTACATTTACATAATATGGTCGTATTTAATAGAAGAATCATCAATTATTAAAATATTGACGCCATACACTATTCAACTCTCTTACTTATGATACAAAAGTAATTCATATTAACATTAATCAAAGTCAAACATAGTCTTGGCTCTCTTAATGGAGTCTGACTCTGCAGCCAGTTACCATTTATCTTATTAGTTTAGTTTAGTTTAGTTTAGTTTAGTTTAGTTTAGTTTAGTTTAGTTTAGTTTAGTTTAGTTTAGTTTAGTTTAGTTTAGTTTAGTTTAGTTTAGTTTAGTTGGGTTTAGCTTAGCATAGCTTAGTTTATCCATCCATCCATTATCTATTCCCGCTTACTCCGTCTCCGGGTCACGGGGGTCTTTCGGAGCCTATCCCGACACATAGTAGGCGAAAAGCAGGGGTACACCGCGGACAGGTCGCCAGTCCATCGCAGGGCCACATACAAGACAGTCAAACATGCACCCTCACATATGCATGTTTTGGGACTGTGGGAGGAAGCCGGAGTACCCGGAGGGAACCCACGCAAGCACAGGGAGAACATGCAAACTCCACACAGAAAGATCCAGGCCGGGAATCGAACCAGGAACCTTCTTGCTGTGAGGCAACAGTGCTGACCACTATAGGTTAGTTTAGTTTAGTTTAATTTAGTTTAATGTAGTTTAGTTTAGTTTAGTTTAGTTTAGTTTAGTTTAGTTTAGTTTAGTTTAGTTTAGTTGGGTTTAGCTTAGCGTAGCTTAGTTTAGTTTAATTTAGCTTAATTTAGTTTAATTTAGTTTAATTTAGTTTAGTTTTATCTTAGTTTAGTTTAATTTAGCTTAATTTAGTTTAATTTATTTTATTTTATCTTAGTTTAGTTTAGTTTTATTTAGCTTAGCTTAGTTTTGCTTAGTTTAGTTTAGTTTTATTTAGCTTAGCTTAGTTTATTTAAGTTTTATTTAGTTTAGCCTAGTTTAGTTTATTTTAGCTTAGCTTAACTTAGTTTAGCTTAGCTTAGTTTAGCTTAGCTTATCATGACTTATTTTATCTTATTTTATCTTATTTTATTTTATCTTATTTTATCTTATCATAGTTTAGTTTGGCTTGCCTAACATAGGCTACAAATTAGCAGCTGAGGGAAAGTGCTCGATGGGTGCTATTTGAAGGTAACGTCGTGTTATAAATAAGCCTTCTTGTACCTTAAAAATTCACCAGTGTGAACAAAAATTAAGTAAAGAACTGGTAAGAACTGGTCCACCATTTTACAATGAGTAATAAAACCAATATCTGTAAATATCTAAATGAAGAGTCAATTATGCTTACATTACCCTGAAGTTTATTGACATTTGTTAAGCTCTTCATAAACACAATATTTGGACAAACGATACAAATGCAATATTTCAGGGGAATAAAAGAAAGACCAGCGACTTTTTATGTAACACTACAGCCTTTTTCACAGGTGTCATGGAGGACAACAAAGACAAAGAGACAAAATAAATACATAATTTTCTTTAAAAAGGGAAATAAGAAAAACACAACATTTCATGAAATACATATTAAATACTTAAAACAGTACTTCACAAAATAAAACAACTAAAGTTCAGAAAGCATGATATTCACAAAACAAAACATTTTTGGGAAATGCAATAACAAAATAACACACAATGTCAATAACTACACATATTTTAAATTAAAACTGAAATTTTGCTCAGTTTTGTTTTACTGTTGTTGTGCTTTGCAAAACATATTTGTGTTAAGAATGCTTTCTTTCTAACATTTGCCTCAGTAGTTAACGATTTACCCACTCACTGCTGCAGCATCGTGACAAGCACCTTTTCTGGCATTATTCTCAATGGATGACAACTTTGAGTATAGAAATATGGATATAAAGCCTCAGTAAATGTCTCCGTAAATACATAAAAGAGTGTGTTGTCAGCAGGGTCATAAAAGGACACCCTTCCTTTGTTGTAATCCAATTGCACTTTGACCTGCTGTGGCATTTTTAAAACTGTTAGAAGGGTGGGGGGTGAGGTCATCGCCCTGAACTCGCCGTCCCTGATGCATAAAGTCCAGAAGCCGTTTTCCGGGCGAGCTGAGATCTCAGCGTCTCTCGGTACAGACAAAGAGGCCACACCCAGCAGCCAGTCCTGATTACTTCCCGTTTCTACTATCCAGTGGTGGCTTCCTGAGCCTAGTGCAGTCATACCTACCACTTCAGCGCTCATGTGGAAACGCTCCGGGTTGTCAGGGCAACACTTGGGCTCCTTTGAGTATTTGAGTGAAGTGAAGTCGTCAGATAGGATGAGGCAGGGGTGTGCTGTGTTTGGGTCTAGGGTAACTGGAGCTAAACGACAAAAGGGCAACTATTAAGATTGATGAACATACTCTGGGCAATACACTTCCTCTCTTTCCTGCTCTGAACATGAGGAATATTATGGTATGGTGTACTCACTATAGTCAATTTGATCCAATATTTTCTTCCAGACTCTGTATTTGAGGTTGGAGAGGTGTTTGGTCACATCAATCAGTAACCCAGACATGTCGTCTAACCCAAGCAGCATGCCTTTACTTCTGTGATGACAAGAGATATCTCACGCTGAGGATATGACACAATCAATGTATGAAATCAATTTGAGCACATCAATTTGGTTAACTTACCTGTCCTGGGGGGGTTTAAAATTCTGCAAGGAAGAAATAGAGCATCAGTGTGGGAACTTGTCAAACCCTGATGAAACAGTTTAAAACAGGATAGTTTTAACACAAACCTTCAACAAAACCAAATCATTTTCCTTCAGCTGTTGCCGAATGGCAGAAATGTTTTCTGTTACAGACAACACCTCTGACGAAAGTTCTTTAATCTTATCTTTCATTGCTGCGATCTTCTCCTCTTCCTCTTTCTTCACAGCTGCTAACCTGGCTGACTCCTCTTCATACAGGAGTTGATGTAGTTGCTCAAACTGGCTCTTGATCTTATTCTGTGTTTCCAGCGTCTGAGCCTGAGGGAGAAATTATTGCATATAATCATGTATAGTGTTTTGTTATTTTGATCTATTTTGCAAACTTGTTGTTTTTTTTTAATCAACATATTTAATTTTACCTTGATATACTTCAGCATTTCAGCAGAGTTCCCATGGATACTTTTGAGACTTTCCACTTTATCTTGCAAGCTTTTCAGTGATAAAACAAGTTCGTCCTGGAAGGCAAGCAAGCATCAGTCAGGAGTCATCAAGTTGTTAGATGTGCTGTTTTGGATCATTTTGGTACTTTACGAATGACTGGAATGAGGTGTGGAATGAGGACTGACCTGTGGAACCTCTTACTGCTTTTAGGTGTCACCTTATAAACTATTAGCTGAGTCAATTTGGTTAACAGATGTATATTCCCCTTACCTTGCAGTCCAGCAGTGCCTCTTCTATAGGTAAACAGCTGTGCTTCTTATGCACTTTGGAGGTCTGACACACCACACACATGGGCTCCCTGTCCACCAGACAGAAGAGTTTTAACTTCTCCCCATGCAAGTTGCAGTTCATCTTTTCCTCGACCTGATCTGAACTTATTCTCCTGACCTGCTGAAGAGCCTCACAGACGTTTTTCAGCGCCAGATTGGATGGAGGATTGGACTTGGGTCGCTTTTTCCTGCAGATGGGACATTCTCGCATCCCTGTGTCCCAGCAGCTCTTCAGGCAGCGCCTGCAGAAACTGTGGCTGCATGACAGCAGGACAGGATCTTTGAAGATGTCACAGCACACGGGGCATGTAAGATCCTCCTCTGGAAGTGACATGATCCGCAGCTTGTGATGTCTTAGAAATAAAATCCACAACACGTCAAAGCAAAAAATTCCTTTGCTGATGATTCCTCTGTCGGCAGAGACAACATAGCTTTTGCGCTCCTGTTTAATCCTGGAATCCTCAGAGTTCCCCAACTCCTCATCTATTGTTCTTGACAAGAACAAGCGAATGCCCTAGGTCTTCCTGTGTGTGACGTCTGTGGGTGTATCATCAGTCATGCAGGACTGTGAAAAAATACTGCATGTAGCATGGCTGGGAAACAGGAAATGGATTCCTATTGGCCAGTGACTGGAAAACTTAAAACTGGTTGGTAATTTGCCACAAGTCTGGAATGTAATCATTCAGGATGTGGGTGTGAATCTTTCAGCGTTAACCTCCATGTTAAAAGCCCAAAGCTGTAGACAAGGCACACATTTTGAAACTAGTTGTGTTGCCCTATTTACTTGGTAATTCACCATTTAGACCAAGAACTGAAACATAAAAATAGTAGTGGGTGTAGCTTTGCTGTTCCACTGTTTTTTTGCGTTTAAAATACAGCCTCCATTTGTTTTTGCACAGCAGCTTGGACATAAAGTGCTCCTGATTACAATAATACAGTTTTTATTTGATTTTGCCTGTTTACAGTTATGTGGTAAAAGAAAGTACCCTTTTTTTTAACTCTAATGTTTTTTGTAATTAGGTTAATACAACTTTACATGATCAACAACACACGGTACACTCTCTCATTGTTTGTCAAATGCGGAAGCAGAAGCCAAAATGCAGAAGCCGTTTGTGAAAAAATAAAGAAATACTTTTTGCTTCCATAGGAAATATGAGGGTAAGTGGCAGCAGTTTGTGCAAATCAAGTGTTCATCAGTCTTATCAGTAAGTGTGAGCACCTCTATAAAGGTTTTCATTCATTTCATTTTACTGGGCTGGGGCATTCAGATGTGTGCTAACATAAAGCCAATGAGGAAAGACATCTGCACTGGTATATGTCCATAGATATCTAACATTATACTTTTGTTTTTAAATGTTGGCTTTGATTTTATTGTAAATCAAAGAAGATTTACAAAATCTTCTTTGATTTTCTAAATCTCCGCTTCTGTATTTAGTTGGCCTTTATCTGTGTTCTGTGCTTATTATGCTTTATTTGTGCTTTATTTTTCTAATCATTCTTCGTTATGCCTGAGAGTTGACTTTGACTCTCATTCATTCTAGTACATTTTGCTTCCCCCCCTGTCATCACATCATTGTTTGTTTCTCATTGTCACTCAGCTGTGTTATTTATTATCTCTGTCTCTAAACACATAAAGTACTGTTTGCTCTTCCTTATTTTTTCTCAGCTATTGTTTTACTGTCTATGCTGTTTCAGTCCTGCTTCTTTTGCATCTGTTTAATTGTTTTGGAGTTTTACCTTTGAGTAAATCCTGCCCTGCAATGCTTCTGGTTGTGTTTGGTCCCTGGGACATTAAAGCCCATGTGATCTTTTCCTCTGGTAGCCTTCTGCGAGCTCTAGATTTCATTGCGCTTCATCACACGGCACAACATCCGTAAAAAGGAAATTTGTGTTCTCCAACCTGGAAGCTTGTATGAGGACATCTTCAAATAATGAGAAAAATAGTTCCAAGTGGTAAGCATGTATGAGTGCCCATGAGTACATCACAGTAAGTACGTACCACTGCTCTACAAATCGCAGTAGCATATCCAGGTTGATTTTATTTTTTTTTATGAGATCATTTTAGATGAATGATTGATTCTGAGAGTGGGCTTCAGTAGCATGCAGTAAAGAGGTTGATTTTTAGGCACAGGGACTAATGTTGTTAAAATGTAATGGCCTATGTAACAACTATAATCAAAGCATCTTGGCCTGAAGTAAAATTTCTTACCAAACATTTGATTATAAACTTTTTCTAAGAATTAGTGTCATGACATTATGTGAGAATAATGAATTTGTTATGCATATATGTTGGCTGCAGTGCTCAAATCGCGACTCTGTACTGTGTGTAGATAAGCTGTATCTTCTGTGGGGTCTCTGCGTTTGGGGCCAGTGGGACCAGCGGGGCCAGCGGGGCCAGAACCCACCAGATGTCGCTATGGAGCAACATGCTGCCTTGACGTAGGTGGAACAGAATCTGTCGTTATCGCAGATGTAATTATTTAAAGACCGTTTCTCTTCAGTTCTTAAATTTCAGTCCATTAAAACCTGAACATGCAATCATATTCAGTCATTCATTCATTCATTCATTAATTCATTCATAGGAGCCTGTACATTTGGTCCATTTTTGTCTTGTAGTGCCTAACAAAACCGATTGGAACTGCATCAAAAACTGAACTGTATTCTCTCATATATACTGGGACTTTAACTGTCCTGAAACACTCAGAATATGTAAGAAGATTACCTTTTTCATTCACTAGTTTGGAATTAATGTAATTTTGGATCTAGTTCTCATAAAATGTTCATTTATTTTTGTATTTTTTATATATATTTGTATATATATATATATATATATTTGATTCCAAATCTAAGATTTATGTGGGGGGGAAATTGTGATTGTAAAAAGGAAGCCAACATGATAATGCTTGTTTGTGAAAATTTGATAAATAAATAGGAATTTTCATTTATATTTTCCAGTCCAACAAGGTCTCAAAATAAAAGCCGCTGGGCTTTTATTTTGACGTGGCGGTGCGCCGCGAAGCTGAAACCTCGTTACATACAACTAAAGGATGAAACCAACCCAAGAAATGGGGCGCTGCGTATAACTTTCCAGTCTGTTGTGGCTCCCAGGACTTTTCATGCCATATTTCCAATAGTTTTAGAGTGTTTTCTGATGTGGGTTCGTGCAAGTCGGGGTCACTCGGTCCGTGAGAAAATGAGAGTCATCTTATTGATGAGTGATGCGGACCCTCGCATCCTATCCGCCATTTGCACCGGGTTTGGTCCCGCCCTCTCTCCTCCTGTCATTGATTGCCATGGAGATGACGTCACGTTGCACCACCGTCTCAGGCCAGTAGACGGTTTTAGAGGCGGCGCAGCGGAACCTACCCGGTGTTCGACTGGAAGGAGCCGTCGTCCTGAGAGCCCGAGCCGCTCAGACTCCCGTCTCACACCCCACTTTCTGCTAATCCAGCTGTCCAAAATGCGCGAAATCGTCCATTTGCAGGCCGGTCAGTGCGGAAACCAGATCGGAGCAAAGGTGTATATTTTTTCATTTTGTATTTCTGTTTGGGATGTAAATCTGTGTGGGCTTCTCCGAGGGGAGCGCGAGAATCCATCCTTAAGGAATTTTCTGGAAGAAACTTAGAGGGACAATATTTCACGATACTACTTTAACCAAAAGATAAAAGACGAGTGAATAAAATTAAATATTTTACTTCGTTTTGCCTCAAAATTGGCCGATTTTATTAAGCGTAAGCACCTTTTTGCAGTATGAAATAATCGATGAATCCTCGTCGGTGAAGGAGCAGCTTACCCTCCCCCTCCTCATTTATGACCTGTTTGCCTTTTCAATCTTTGAAAAACACTTTCTGTTGATTTGTTTTCTTCTGCATAACTAATTCAATATTGCATAGTTGTTTTACATGAGTGATTTCAATGTTTTAATCTTGATTACAAATATCTGATATATTTGATCTCAAATATCAAATTATTCCCATCTGTTTCATTAGTCATTTACAGTAAAAGATATAATGGAGATCATTAATCATAACTTTCTTCAAAAGCAAAATAGCTGTTATGTATGTGTGTGTTTTTTTAAATGCACAAGTTGTTTTGTTGCTTGCTTGTATGTTGTTTTTTTGTTGTTTTTTTTACCTCATGATAAAATTAACTTTGTTTCCCATCTTTTCCGTCATGCCAATTATTTCCTCAGTTCTGGGAGGTGATCAGCGACGAGCACGGCATCGATCCCACCGGTACTTACCATGGAGACAGCGACCTGCAGCTCGACAGGATCAGCGTCTACTACAATGAGGCGACAGGTAGGCTGCAGGTCCAGCTGGATCATCCAGCACAAGCCAACGCTGCTTCTTTCCCTCTTCTGCTGTGTGGTTTGATCTGAGTGGCGTTACTCTGCTGTTGATTCACACTTCAGGTGGGAAGTATGTGCCCCGCGCTATCCTCGTTGATCTGGAGCCTGGGACGATGGATTCAGTCCGGTCTGGTCCCTTTGGACAAATCTTCAGGCCCGACAACTTCGTCTTCGGTGAGCCATGTGAATTCTGCAAAGACTGCTCTCAGCTCCGTTCAAATCAGCGATATTTCTCCTGAATTTTACCTTGCACCTGCATTCTCCTGTAGGTCAGAGTGGGGCTGGAAACAACTGGGCCAAGGGCCACTACACTGAGGGTGCAGAGCTGGTGGACTCCGTCCTGGACGTAGTGAGGAAAGAGGCGGAAAGCTGCGATTGCCTGCAGGGCTTCCAGCTCACTCACTCTCTGGGCGGTGGCACTGGCTCTGGCATGGGCACCCTGCTCATCAGCAAGATTCGCGAGGAGTACCCCGATCGCATCATGAACACCTTTAGCGTGGTCCCTTCCCCCAAAGTGTCAGACACCGTGGTAGAGCCGTACAACGCCACCCTCTCCGTCCACCAGCTGGTCGAGAACACAGACGAGACCTACTGCATTGACAATGAAGCTTTGTATGATATCTGCTTCCGTACACTTAAGCTCACCACCCCCACCTACGGCGATCTCAACCATTTGGTGTCGGCCACGATGAGCGGGGTGACCACCTGTCTGCGTTTCCCTGGCCAGCTTAATGCTGATCTCCGTAAATTGGCCGTTAACATGGTGCCCTTCCCCCGCCTGCACTTCTTCATGCCAGGGTTCGCCCCCCTCACCAGCAGGGGCAGTCAGCAGTATCGTTCACTGTCTGTTCCTGAGCTCACGCAGCAGATGTTTGATGCCAAGAACATGATGGCTGCCTGCGACCCACGCCACGGCCGCTACCTCACCGTCGCCGCCGTCTTCAGGGGCCGTATGTCCATGAAGGAGGTCGACGAGCAGATGTTAAACGTGCAGAACAAGAACAGCAGCTACTTCGTTGAATGGATCCCCAACAATGTGAAGACTGCCGTCTGTGACATCCCACCGCGCGGCCTCAAAATGGCTGCAACCTTCATCGGCAACAGCACGGCCATCCAGGAGCTGTTCAAGCGCATCTCTGAGCAGTTCACCGCCATGTTCCGCCGTAAGGCCTTCCTGCACTGGTACACAGGTGAGGGCATGGATGAAATGGAGTTCACCGAGGCGGAAAGCAACATGAACGACCTGGTGTCTGAGTACCAGCAGTACCAGGACGCCACTGCGGAGGAGGGCGAGTTCGAGGAAGAGGGGGAGGAGGAAGTCGCATAAAAACCCCAGCACACATCCCCCACCCCCCAACTCCATCCTCTTCATCCCGTCTCCGCGTGGAATCGAACGTTCCCACCTCACTGAACAAGTTCGATGTCAGCTCGCTGTGAGCTGTGACATCCTGGTGGCTCTGGTGTGAGACGTTGGTGTTATCTGGCACTAGTGAGGTCTTGGGTTGAAATGTTTTGTCTGTCGTGAATGCACCGTTGCTCTAGTGTTAGGTGACGACGTGAACTGGTACTGGTGACGTTTTTGGTTAAAATAGTTTGTCGTGAACGCACTGGACTTTTGCATCATCATGTTCTGCCATAGCCTTGCCATGTTCAAAAGCGAGTGCTTTAAACTGTGAAGCCTTGAAGGTGAGAAATCATTAAAACCACATTGAAAGGCCTGATCTATGTGTCTGCTGGTTTTTTTATGGATTCATTTAGTTCGACCTTGTTTCTTAAATGTCTTAAAGTCACGGTAGTTTGTAGTCGAGCCTGCAACATGCAGACAAGTAATAAACTAATAAACGGATGGTGCAATTCCTCTGAGTAAAGATGCTCTTAATGGTTTTTGATTTAATCACTGACAGAATAAGGTCTCTTAAATCCAACTACACACTTGGGATTTGCGTTCATTTTGGAAATAAAGAAAAAAAAGGAATAAGCCACATAACAGTATGTGCTGCGTAGACTGTGTGTACAGTTGCTGTTATAATTAGTGAAAGTCAGTTCATCCTGATTTTTGAATTGTTTTTAAATATGAAAGCTTTGTATTGATAAGCCATTTTATTATCTTTTACATATAAAATTCCTGATCAAACACAATCAATCCCACAACTTTATTTAACTTTTATAACACCTCTATGAAGTTGACATGTCTGGTGCTCATGAGCTGTTAAAATTATTTACATTCTTTTATTTTATCACTTTATATCACTAAACGTTAAGATGTTCCTTTTTTTTTCCCAGACCTGAACACGTGCACAGTCATTGTGTGAGCAGGAATAAACAAAGACCAATTTCCACACTTTTAATTTAGCGTTTTCTGGTTCCTAATATCACTTCAGGTCTGAAATGCATCTTTATATGAGAGCTGCCTCTGAGCCACCTTATAAAAAAGTCCAGCCTTTAACTTTTGTCTAAATCTGTAGGGTATCTAATTGAATGTTACTGCTTCTGATGAAGTAAAAGTTTTCCCGACCTAATCAACAGGATGGTGCTTTAGTTCTGAATATTCTGCACATATTGTGACAAGTTACATTCGGTGGTCTTGTCTTGACCCAAATCTCTCGCAGTGGTTAAATGTGTCACGTTCTCTCAGTTTAACAAGCTTTTCTTTTCTTTTTTGTTAGATTCTTTATCATAACTTTATCTAAATTGTCCATTTCAGGTGATAAACCATTCAATAGTGAATTTAGTGGCTCATTTTCCATGGGAGATTCCAGTTTATTAAATTGACTCCTGACTTTTCCCGCCTCAACTACAGCAGTTAGTGGATTCTGTCATCAATCCTCTTAAAATGTAGTTATATATTAATTTCCCTCCATAGTGTATAGTTAATTTTCTTACGTCTCTAAATGTGTTTTAATGTTGTGGGACTGGATTGAAGTTCAGTCAGATTAGCTTTCCATAAACTGTTTTTTTTTTTTTTTTTTAATTGAAGTTAGATGATAAGTTATGAACAGGGAGTTCTGGAAACAACCTGATACGTTTCCTTGGAAGTTCAGAAAAACAAGTACTGTAGGATGCATTTCCATTGGCTAACTTTTTTAAAAGCGTGTACCAAAACCAAACTGTGATCAGGAAAAGAGGAGGTGCCATTTCCCCAAAAGCCTTTTTGGCTTCGAAAATAGAAGTGATTGCGATTATTTTGGATTGCCTCACCCACCTTTTCTGTCGTTAGGCCAAGATCTTTCATTTTTTCATAAATCATACTTAATAGGAATGTTCTAGTGTGTAATGACATGGATCTGCTGAAGAACTGCTTGATACCGGACAGAACTATCAGCTGCACAGCTCCGTGGAGACCGCTGAGCTCTGGAATCAGAGACGTTTGTTGTCAGTTCAAAACATAAACTGGCACATAACGGCACGTCTTGCTGCCATTGATTTTTATAGCGAGATAAAAAAAAAAATTCTTTTTTCTTGTTATTATCAGAGATATTCAGTGACTCAGTGTTTCTGTGACTCTCTCTTCACAATCCAATAACCAGGAAAACCGGACTTCTTCATCATCTCGAGATTAAGTGAACAAATACATTTGTTATAGCCTCTAACTTTGTTCACTTACATTTTAGTCAGTTTTTTTAGTCACTTTTAGTTTTTAGTCAGTTTTTTAGTGCCACAAACTGTGTATTTTGAAGAAAACTAATAACTTTGAACAGTTTTTTTTTTAATCAATATTATGGAGTCATGTTTCAGGATAAAGCAGGAATGATATTCCTCCCATCAGGAACATTTTCCATCTCCTTCTGGTGACTCGTGAGACTTTAAAATAGTTTAAAAAGTTTTATTAAACAAACATTATAGAAACTTACATTTAATTAGGCAAAAGTATGAATAGGCATGCTGTGCCACCGCAGGTGCTTGATTATAATGAATTATACATAACCTAAAAGGATGTTTAAATAGTATGACTTTAAAGAATACTTAAAAGTGTAAACAACAAAATGCAGTTTCCAGGTAAAACCTGACTTCTATCACTAAACAGGTTTCTTGAAATCAAGTGAATGTACATTGTACTGTTTGAGCGCAGTCCTCACATAATGAAATAGAATAAAACATAACAGGTGCATTGTTACATCGTAAAACGGCAGAAAGGCAGAAAAAGATTTTGAGGTAAAAATTTAAGCATCATTTTTTTTCTGTGAAATTGTGAATTCATAAATCAATTACAGCTACTGACAGAACAGAGACTTCTTCCACGCTGATAAGGTTAGTGGTCATAAAATACTGCAGCTCCTGTTCCAGTTGTGTTTAATGAACGTTCCGACCACTTTGAATTGTTCCGGCATTCTTAAACTCCACAATAAGATCCACCCAGTGCTCGTCGTCAGAGTACCATGCAGGAACAATTTGGTGCTTGTTGAAAAGAAGCAGTGAGCAAATACCTCATGCACTGACGTGGAGAAAAAGTGGAGTTTTGGACCTATCCCTTGTCCTCTCTTGAGCTTGAAGATGTTTGCTTTAGGTTTTCAGACCTGTCCAGGGAGTACTACGTCTTGCACCTCGAGAAATCTGGGCTCAAATACGCAGCATAAAGGTCAAATAAGTCTTTCCTCCTTTGGTAACTTTAGTGCATCTGGTACGGTCACCGAGCGAGTACCAGACTGTTCCTCGGCGCTGGGTCTGTACGTCCCTTCAGTCTGTCGTTTCTTTTTCACCACGCAGAACAACCAGCCGAGAATCCCCGACACGATGGCCAGAACACCAAGAGTGACGGTTGGGGCCACAATAGCAGCAATGTTGGGTCCCTGTAAACAACACAAAGTCCTGCATGATCACCACTGACGTTTCACTAATAACAGAGACCATTATTTGTTTATGAGGAGGGCTTTTCACTCACCGAACTGTTATTAGACCCGTTTTTATTTACAGCCATGGTAAAATTCCCTGCAAAAACAGCACAAACATCAAACTGTTGTCTGTGGCATCACATAACTTTTATATTTCTCATTGCGTGTGGTTTTCTACATACAGTCTTACTAGTTATGTTAACTGACAATCACTTGTAAATTTGTATATTTCTTATCAAGCAATGTGGTTGTATTTAAATCAAATGTCTGACATCTTGGGTAAAAGTAATGATACTTTGGAGGAACATTTAAAAATTAAAACAATCCCTGGTCTGTTATTATGGCAGTTAATGTTAGGAACTGGACCAATGGAGCGACATCAAAATAAAAAGCTGTAACAATCTATCGAGCTACATCAACACACAGATTTAAAAATGAACAATACAAAAGCATTGATAGAAAATGAAAATATTAATCAGACATAAGTGCATGTAATCCTTATCAACAGATGTGTCAAGTGGTCTTTTGTTGTCTAGAAAGGAAAGTGACTTATGAAATAATTTAGTTTCCTACCGCCATTCAGTATGAATGAAAGAGATTTTGTTCAGTCAACACATGATTTGTCTTAATAACCTGAATGAAATCAAAATTAAATCAAAATCGTGGCAAATAAAATCATATTGTGATGTCGGCACACACTAATCGTCATTCAGTTAAATGAAGAACTGAATGATGAACCTGTGTGTAATGTAATGTGAAGCCTCTGACGAGACTCAAAAATGCAATTTCAGTGACGTGATAGCACAGATAATTCCTTAAACTGTGGTCGTTTTAACTTTAATGGTGTATGATAAGTGTGTAAAATTATTTATTTATTCTTCACCGTCATCTTCCTGTGAGTCTGCAGAAGTTGACTATAGATGTGATGTCTATGGTAAACAGGCGTAGAAGCAGAAAAACTCATGGTATCTGCTGGTATTAAACTAGTCATCACTTAGATATTTATAAAATAAGCAAATGATAGAAGCACAGAACATGAAAGCCTCCTCTTTTTGTCATCGTTTGCATGATAAACTACTGCGCCATGAGAAGGAGGCGCCTGCACAAACAGTTCTTTTCAATACACTTTCTGTACATGTACAAAATGAAAACGATCTCAGTTTGTCTCTGGGGAACGTATCAACACGGTCGCTTAAACGGAACATTTTTTTAATCTTGTTAGAGGCTTAAAATAGCTATTTATTTTTACGTAGCTCCATTGCCCCAAGTGCCAACAGTAATTGCCTCTTTGCTGTAAACACATTCTGTTTTCACTCAAAACTGCTTCTGTTCGTGTCGTTTAGGTTTACACTCGATGCCATCTAATAGTTGTTTTACGTCCAGAATGTTCCTTTCATTGACTTGTGGTAATGTTAGCAGGTAGGTCTCTAACACACAATGAATTTAGTTGTATATCGCGGTTTTAGTATCATCTAAAACAAATACCAAAATAAGCTTACATGTAAACATGGTGTATGGCAAAAACGGATATACACTGCCCTTATAGTAGCAGAATTAGTGGATAAATACGGTAATCAATAATTTTGTAAATGATAAAAGAAAAAAATGCAAAAACCCAAATTCTACTTTTATGCATCATTAACCATTACTTTGTCTATTCTTGCACAGAAGCCAAATAAAAACAAAAATAAAAGGTGCAGCAGGCGTTCCTTTTGAACTTAGAGGACAGTTTTTTGTAATCACTCCCGATCCTCCACCAGTCAAGCGCCGTTACCAGCCATTTGATCCCTGACCAGCCATGTGATCACTCAGGTCCATCACCGAGCTTCATTGTAACTACTTGATCGGGAGGCAAGCAAACGAGTGGGAGGACAAAAAAGCAGGAACGCTGAGTCAAACGTGACACCAGTCGGAAGAATGGGAAAAATTTACCAATTTTGTTGACTTGCCATTGAAAGAGCACTGCCAAAAAGAAAGTTTTGTTTTGGAAACCGAAACCTGCCCCCAACTTCTTCTGAGTCAATCATTCACTGAGGCAAAGAGTAAACTTTCCAAGGACAATAGTACAACTTGATAACAAATGGCAGCGGTTAGAGGAGGGGGCGGCCTTTGTCACACACACACAAAAAAGCAGGTATACATTGTGAAATTGAATTCTCTCGTTAAATAAATACACCGTTTGAGCAGAGTGTCACCGGATTCTCATCTCCATTTGAAGTTCTTAACAAACAAAAAAACCCAACAAGCCCGTGCATGTTTCTGTTGTTCTCAGTCATGCTTGTTGCAATGACTCTTTATTTGTCAGTGTAAGATTTAATGGTGTGAGTTTGTGTCTAGGTGTGGTCGAAAGGATGGTTCATTTGTATGGGAGTGCTACTAACTCACCCCACACCGGATTACTGCTGAGAACCAGCAGTAAAACACTCCCAACCACAACTCCAGGCAAGGCCAGCACATCCGGACAGGCTGCCATCGCTACCCCGTGACCTGCAGGGCCCCGTCACGGCAGATCGGGACTATGAGGCATCAGCTCGGGTCCATTTCTTTTGGTCCAGCATTCACCATGAGGCTTTATTGCGTCCCTTAAACAGACGGTGACACATTATTATCAGTGTTATGCAAAAACAAAACAAAAAAGAAAACATATCCTTCCAGGCACACTTTGTAGCTCTTTAATCTCAGGCTTGTGTCAAGCAGCTGACACCACAATACTGAGTCACATTCAGCCTGATGTTGAATCACTATGAAACCTGCTGTGACAATAATACTCTATTAATAGAAGATGTGTTACAGCCAAATTATAACCCTAAATAAAAACCCGTGTCATTACACAATTAGTATAGCCTAATGATCATTTAAGTAGAAACTGGTTTGGTTTTTTTTCTTTTAAGGATATTTTCGATATGATAAATGAGCACATACCTTTGATTCGGCTGTTTCCAGATGGTCGGAGCAAACTGGGAAACATGAACAGGTCTCGCACGAACAGCTTGGGCTTCACCTTGTCAGGAATGAAACCGCAGTAAATAATTTTCCTTGACAACTCCAGGGATCAAAAGAAGCCACGAAATGCTCCCACGAGACTTTAATGGATACTTTAGTCCCAGACTACATCTCCGGCAGCTCAATCAGTATTTTATTTATTTATTTTTTTCGTATGTAAAGCAGGTTTCTTCACCATTGGTCACATGGTCCAGTTTCGTGTTACACTACCTGTGCACAGTTATCTACCTGCAGCAGGGCGGACAGATCCTCCTTTGTACAAAGTCGAGAGAAAGGTGCAGTTTACTGAAGCAGAGCGGATCCTTCCCTTGTTGCCAACAGAAAGAAAAAAGACATGAAAAACAGGGAAAACAGGCTGATTATGTCCTAAAAGTCTCCGTCAGTTTCAGGCAACGCTGTGTCCTTTTGCTTGACTTTAACTGAAGTGGATTTGAATATGCCAGGTCCGTCCCCGCCGCGCCGACCTGCAGGAGTGTTATCTGCGTTTGACTGCGCTCCCTGCCCAGCTCTTACCTAGCAACCTGGCTGATAGTGGTGCCACTGAACAGCGCCTCCACCAGGTTTCATGTTTCCCATCATTAAAAGGGGATATCAACATTCCTGGGATATTTTAAGGATTAATTCGGAGGCCAGCTGGACCAGCGGGCTTTGATCCTCACCTAATCTCGCTTTCTCAGACTCTGAGGGCGAAGAAAACTCCGTCTGCCTCAGACCTAGTCCGGACTGGTCTGATTTCCATGTGGACAGTGAGTGTCCGTGTGTGAGAGGGCAGAGAAGCGCTTTTAACACCGAGCCCTGCGGTGGAAGATCACCCAGAAGGACAGCGCCGAGTCAAACTGAGGAGGAAGCGCGTGCAGTATTATGCATACTGCCGTTTGCAGTGTTTGAGTAATGGTCTATGATGCTGCACACTCTTACTTTTCTGGGTGATTGTTACTCATGAGAGGGTGTGTTTCAAATGATAGCAAAACTCTAACTGAAAAAGTTTAATCCAATCCAAATGTGGATAAGAGAGCCAGAACCATCAATCCACTGAAAGTAACTGTTTTTCAGTTTTATTAGAGCATGAAAGGCATGTAATCTTACGGATCTGATAAATCATCTAACTTATAAGGTCTAAACATGATCAATCAGGGAGTTTTGTTCTTTTTGAGGACTTTTCTTTGATCAAGGCCCAAAGTGCTACGAAAAATATAAAACGAGAGGTTAAATAGTGAAGGTAAATTATTTAGAAAATTCAATTTTGAAAAAGATTTTGAAATGCGACTGGGAAGGGGAATGGGAATGAGAAATAGAAGTACCTTTTTAAATGTCTGAATAGAAAATGTAATCCTAAATGAATTTTTAAAATCAGCTATCTATTTCTCTTTTAGAAAATCTATTTTCAAAACATTTTGACTATAATGTAATTCATTATATATATATATATATATATATATATATATATATTCAATGAGGATGTTCCTTATTTTTTAAATAATTCATTTATGACTAAATTAATTAAAATGCAATCAAATATAATGCTCTCTATTTTGAATTCATGATTATTTTTTAATCATCAAAATACTTTAATGACCAATCCAGAACACTCCTGGTCCTGGTCAACATGATCAGTATTCTTACTCTGTTAAAACATTGTATTGTATTGTATTTTTAGTGTTGGTCTTGTCGTGGGCATTTCACAAGTCTGGTTTAAAACATACGATTTCCAAAAGGCCTTTAATTTGAAACTAAAGCATATAATATCACATTTTATTATGCAGAAGGCTGTTTAAAGTCCTACTTTCAGATTGCATTGTTGTATATGATTGGATTTGGTGAAATATTTCTGTTGTACTACTTTCATGGGTTGCTTATGGTGCTTTATGGTGAATTGTCGGCAATAAAACAACAGCAACAGCATTGTGGACTGTCTTGAGCTGATCCTTTATTTCATAGTTACAAACAAACTAACAGCCTAAACTATCCACACGCCTGCTACATTATAACTTACCATTTTCATTATTATTATTGTTGTTGTTGTTATCTTTTTTTTATCAACTGGATTCTGTGGTGGGAATTGGTAAGACCTGTGTAAACAGTGTTCTGTTAACTATTTTCAAACCACTTTGGACATACAATGTGTTTAGAGTTATTGTTTTGCTGTACAAGTCATTTTTGTTTCTTTCCAAGCTTGATGACATTTTATTCTACATTTGTAATGTAGTTTAACAATAAGCATCCACCATAAGGCAACAATACAACTAAAAACAACACATTTTTGTCTTTTTTAATTATCTATTTAATTAATTGTATTAGGACTTAAAGGAAGCGTATCCCACAGCTCCAAGACAGGAAAAAAAAACGATAAAAAGGTTTTCTTTTGGATTTCAACACGTGGTGAAATGAAAGTACAGGTGAGTTATTTTGACTCAAGGTTTTTTTGATTAAAGACATGTATATATAGTGATGTTAGTTTTGATGTACATAAATGCGCCGCCAGGGGGGAGTAGAGAGACACTTTGCCTCCCTTTAACGATGGGGACTCCTGTAGCTTGCCGTAGTCGCGGTGAAACCTGGGAAGGACAGTCAAGCGGCGGGAGAGCGGCAATTAATTCTCAAATTTAATGAAAAGCTTTTTCTCGACTTGTTTCTTCCAAGGGACAAACTAAACCGTGTAATACTGGTTGTATGAACATAACAGTGGGTACAACAACAGATTTATTCGTGAGAATACTGTTAACGGTTGAGTCGTAGGTGTCGCTTTTAAAGCCTTCCCGGGAAACAGAACCGAGCGGTTATTTTGATTGATCGTCTCTCTTTTTTCTTTTTTTTCTTTTCTTTTTTTTAAGCTCTCAAATAACAATGGCGAAGGTGCAGGTGTTGAATGTGGCAGTCCTAGACAACCCGAGTCCATTTGGAAACCCGTTCCAGTTTGAAATAACCTTTGAGTGCATGGAGGATCTCCCAGAAGGTGTGTAGCTGTCAGTTGTTTGTTTGTTTGAGGTTGAAACGAGCTTCTGTTGCCGGATGATTAGATGCAGAGCCAGGCGGCTGCCGAGAGTCTCAGATGTGTCGATGAAGCTCTGTGAAGTCGGTTCAGAGGTTATGGTGCATGAAAGTGTCAAGTTAAGTAACAAGGCAGCTCGACCGAGGACGTCCCCCGTCGTTCACAAAACTTATCCGGATGATCGTTCCGTGTCACCCGGGAATTTGATTCCCAACTCTGGGAACAATACAGTACATATAATCTTGTTAATTTACTTGAATGTGTATTGTTGTTACATCACTTTCAGTTTCCAAACAGAGGTGATTAACCACAGAGTAACTGATTTACACATTTTTATATACTGTATGAACCTTATTGAATGAAAATGCTTAAATGCCTATACGTAACCCTTTAAAAGAAATCTATAGCTGCGGCCTTCTTTTTGTTTAGATCTTGAATGGAAGATCATCTATGTTGGCTCAGCAGAGAGTGAAGAGTATGACCAGATCCTGGACTCGGTCTTAGTCGGTCCAGTACCTGCTGGAAGACACATGTTTGTTTTTCAGGTGAGTTTTAACAGTCTGTTGTCATACTTTATATATTAGGACGGTTTGGATGAAGGGTTGACATGTTGCACTTCATATATACAACTTGAGATATTGTTGTTTATACATTTATCTAGGTACAACATATTATCTATAAAAATGTTGAGAGTAACAATAACATGACCATATTAATTACACATGTAAATGATGAAGCTCCACAGTGCTTGAATATCATGCCCGTTTTGAGATGTGTATTTGTCCTTTGACAGGCTGATGCCCCAAACACTGGATTGATTCCTGAAAGTGATGCCGTTGGGGTGACAGTAGTGCTTATTACCTGCACTTATCGTGGCCAAGAATTTATTCGTATTGGTTATTATGTGAACAACGAGTACACAGACCCAGAGCTTCGTGAAAATCCTCCAATCAAGCCAGACTATACACAGGTCAGCAGAAATATTTGGTTTCTTTTGGTGCAAACATAACTACTTAAACTTAAGAGGAAGGTTGGGCATTGGCTTGTAAATGCACAGGAATTATGTTCTGTGAAATGTAGAAGTGTGAAAATTTGAATAGACCCCATACAGCACTGTCAAATCATAAAAAGTCAGTGAAGACATTTAAGGTCAACTTTATTAAACCTTAAGGAAATTGTTGTGCCA
>CM026214.1:9500079-9640079 GCA_014839995.1 Xenentodon cancila | reverse complement strand
GTTAAGTTCGCTGGGGCATAGCCACTTGCAGGAGTATTCTTTTAAATGTATTTCTTCATAATACCATAAATATCCCCCGTGTGTAGTTTTTGAGCAGGTACCTGTGAAATGAGCGTCAGCTTCTTGCTACTGGTGGAGTGTTGGTGTGAAGAACAGTCTCCAGTCTCTGTGACATTAACCCAGAACGAGGCCGTGACTTTCAGATTTCAGCATTTAAATGTTTTTTTTTCTCTTTTTTTTTTTTAAGTTATAAGAAATTTAAAATTGGTGCATTAGCAATTAAAAACACAAAAAAAATATTCAAAGTACTGCTGTTGGGTTTGTTCATCAGATGTCAGGCTTCACATTATCAGCATGATGGTTGTTGGCCTTGATCTCTGGAGGCGGCTGTACACCATGGGTTCAGAAACCACACCTGGGAGTGTAATTTTCCACAGAGCAGTTAGAGATTAAGAACAACATGGCAGCCCATTTTGGTTTCCAACAAAAAAAAAAAAGGGAAAAGGAAAGATCGCGCTGAGCTGTTTTCAGGTGTGCAGTGTCTGTTGCTGAAGGCCTTTTGCTACTGGAGGAAAGAGGGGGATATCTGCTGGGCTGGTAGACAGAGCTACTTTCTGGCCCACAGGAAGAAGCAGGGCGGACAGAAAATGAACTTTAACAGGAAGTGAAGGAGCAAGGAAGGTCCAACCCAGACCACGCACAGTTGGTCATCTCCTCGCTCGTTGTATAAACTGAACACAGAGTAAGTGGAAGTTTGGGCCTTTAAGACGCTCTTACATTTTGATAGTTATCCCACTTGGTAAAAGATCCGGACACGCTGCAGGGTATAAACACTACAAAGTCTCTCAGCTGGCTGCCTCCAGGCTCATATGATGGCTGTTATTCACAAGCTGGCAGGGAGACTGTTTCACCGAGCTGGACCTTACCTAGGGGACATGAGCAGTGGCGAAGGCAGACATCACCAACCACAGGAGGAGCTACAGGCTTGCAGTTTGTGTGAGTTTTGTTTCTAAACCTGGGGGGGGGAGCAGGAGTTAATGGTTGAGATGTGGTTCATGCTATGCTCGGCTCTTTAGGCAGCCACAGACATGGATGTGAAACTCTTACATTAAACAAATAATCAAGGTTTTTTTTTGTTTTTTTTTTTTGTTTTTTTTTTTAAACAAATTAGACAGTTGAATATCGTATAGCCTTGGTAACGCGACCTTTCTTTCTTGTCAGTATTCTGCTCATGTTTAAACTATTCATTGAGATTATATATACATGTATGTCTTTTGTATACAAATGAACATAAACAATCAGCATCTTGCATCAGTAAGTCTTGTTACCTATTTTGCTCCTCTTCGAGATATGACAAAAGGGTTTCTGACTTGTTGAAGCATCTGTCATTGCTCTATGCTGCAAAAAGACGACTCAAACATGCAGTTCAAATTCCTCATTTTTGTGGTAATACTTTCATATCATTGTTCTGTTGACCTCGTAGGTTCTTGCAAATCAGTGGCATCATTATAAGATTTGTCTCTACTTTCACGATTCTCCAGGGGAAAGACCGTTCTTACAACCAGTTATTTGATGCATTGAATCGTGGGTTTAGAATTTGGCTAAACAGCGACGTCTCACTCTATTCGAGTGCAACTCTCTTTCTATAAATATCTGTGTAGTTCCTGTCCTGCACCTCCTTTGCACGCAGCTGGTTTGTGTGGCAGCCAGGTTTGTGTTTGGATTGCTGATCACTTCCTGATGCTTATTTAAGGGTCTGTGTCATAACTGTGTAACGATTTAACTGCAAATCATAGTGGTGATGTGTAAATTGCTTGTCTCAGACAAGTTCATGGACCTGAAACGACAAGTTATAAGAAAACCGCAGTGCTAGAAAGTCATTTTCCTGCAGCTTGCTGAGCAAAACTGAAGATGGAGTTAACACATTTGATTCTGGTTGGGGGTGTTCTCTTTAATCCAGGTGCAATGGCTTAATTATGAATGCCCCCATCCCAATGAGGCCTGTTCTGCTCACTCTTTACCTGAATGTTCTTCAAAGATTACAGATTTTATCGTTGCTACATTGCTTCTGGTGCCACATGGCTAATGAGCATAAATGAGGTCAGCACTTGATCAAATAACATGTTGCATAAGAAACTATTTCTCAACCTGTATGAAGACTTGTTGGGTTTGCTGCAGTTTGTTTGACATTGCCGTCGTGCATCTGTACTTCAGTGTGAATCCCTACAGTGTTAACTTACCGATTGGAATAGCACCTCAGTAACGTTGCACACTGCAACATGGATTATATATTTAAATTACTCTAAAATATGTTGTTTAAGAACACAGGATATTTTGAGAGTCCTCCAATGTTTTGTGTATGCAATGTATTCTGGGTATATTGTGGCATACAATGTTCAGGCTCAGTAGCTCCTATTTCAAAAACCAAAACAATTCAGCTTTTTCCTGCCACCAGTAAAGACGTGGACTCAATGCTACATGGCGCTGGTTTTACATGCAATTTCATCTCAAAAAGCCAATACAAGAAGTAAAGCATGTTTTCTTAGCTTTCCTATAAAATAGAGGGAAGTAATAGCAGAGGCGGCTTCCTAAAGACCCACTTGTGTGTCTTCACCACTTTTTGCTCAGTTAATTTAATACCTGTTAGCTGTCCCAGATTCCCACGAAATGGTTGGTCAGTGTTTGGGTTATTCGAGGCTTGTAAAGATGAGAATGGTGTTGCGTTTAAACACAACAAAACTAAACCACAACTACAACAGAAATGAGCAATTTCTGCAGTCCCATAAGTCTGCGCATTGAGTCCTACACCTTCCCCGTCAGCTGATGCTGCTTCAAAGCTCCATACATTCAATTATTTTATAACAACGAAGGCAGCTGTTGCACGGACACCATAGGCTTTGTTCTACTTGCATCTTACCACCTCTTTGACCTTCTTCCTTTGTGTGTATTTAAAGTAATGTCTTGAGCGTTGTTTTCAAAACTTACTCTCCCCTTGGAATCAAAGTGCAGCCTAAAGGAAGTCGCGTTTATCTCACTGCAGAGTCATGGGATGGTCATTTGCATCCATCTTACTTCTGGGGCCCGTCAGGCATATAAGAGCTGCTTTCTGGCTGTGCCGTGTTTTTGCTGCATCCTCACGTCCCGCTGGGAGTATTTGAGGGTAAAAATGGAGCAAATTCGGACATAAGTTGGATCTGAGAGGTTTCCTGTGACGTTTTTTGAAATTGTATGAGAATCATAACATTGTATATGTCAATCTATGAGGTTTGCATTTTGGGCAATTCTTGATTCTAATCCAATATGATAAACTGTATACTTCATCCATGTAGACGAGGGCAGCGGCATTGAGCTTGATTTCAGCTTTTCTTTCCAAATTAAACAATTTCTTAAGAGAAATGTAACAAAATAACATAAATGCAGTGAACTGTTTTTTTTTGTTTTTTTTGTTTTTAATACACAATTATGTAGGGCATTAACATTTAAAATAAAATCCAATTAAACTTAAATAAAATGTAGCAGCTGAAAGTGAACATGCACAGAAATACTCTGTATACGTTGGGTTAGAAGCATTTCAGCATAAATGACAAGGGCAGACTCTGAATGGAAGGATTTTCTCTCCTAAATTGATGAGAAATTATATATCGAGTCCTTTTTTTTTTTTTTTTTTTTTAAATATCACATCTACATAGCAAATGTCAGTATTTATCTGTTAAGTCTTCCATTGTTTATTATGCCAGTGTTATTCTGTTAAGCCATATTAATCAGGGTTTACATTTTGTAAAAGGGTCACTGCCTTTCATTGATTCCACTTGCAGGTGAGGGATTACATTTTATAATTTCATTAAGACAAGTGCTTCAAATTTATAAGTGACTTAAGTTTTATGTTATAGTTTTTGTAGCATTTTGCACAGCACACGTGAAAATTGATAGGTGTGTTTTTGGGGTGAGGGAGAAACGAGGAGTACTCTCACGGTTATAAAGGATATAGATGTAATGAAGGTTTGGATAGGAACACGCATCTGGATATATGACAAAAGAGACATGATTAGTGTCAAGTTATTGATAAGACTGTTTTGTAAAGTATTAACGGGTATTTGGTCATTTTACCAATCTGTCTCTTTGGAGAGTGTGTTACAAAAAAAAAATAAAAGTGAGACTATTGAGATTATAATAGTGTTTAAAATTCTAAGAACTACACAATGAAACGGACGGATTCAAGCACTTCACATGACTTCCCCCATTGAATATAAATGATATATTAATGCATTAGTTTGTCTAGTCTGTTTGCTCCTGAAGTACATTTTCCATTGGTGGCTTTCCCAGTTCATGTCCTCTGGTCCTATTCAAACGAATGCAGCAATTGATTTCTCACCTTCACATACTAAAAAGCAAATTTCTTACTTGCATGTAGCTCTGTTTGCTCTCTCCACTGTTTTCTTATTCACCAAATAGACCTTCATGCTATCTGCACAAGGCTTGGTGCCGGCTGAGACCCAGTTTGGAGCCTTGCGATTTAATGTCGGTCAACTCGCCCTAATATAACCCCTTCCGTTCCTGCGTCAGAGTGGGCCAGTGAGGCCCAGGGGAGAGATGTGGCATTGACTTTTTTTTTTTTTTTTTTTTTTTTTTTTGAGGATCAATTCTGCACTGGCACAACATAGACTCTGGTGCATTTGGGATGGAAGAAAAAGTTTCACTGTGGTCGTGCGTTTCTGTTTTGCTTGCATCCCCCGAGAGTGTCGCTTTTATGTTTGCAAAAACACCCAGATCATGTCTGAAAGTGTTTCATCAGAGATGTGACATTTGATTGGTTCTTCTAATCAGAGAAAGTTTTAGTTGCATCTGGATTTGTGTAGTTCATCTCAAGGGTCTTTACTTAGGCCTAGTTTTCCATAGGACTTCATCTCTGGGTTGGATAAATATACCAGCTAGTGTTTTATGCCCCTCCCCCTGGTGATGATGCCCCTGTTTAGATCAATATATAGCCTGTGTGTATGCGCGTGTGTGCATATGTGTTTGTGTGGGTTTTGACATGAGAAAGAACAGCAGAGAGCACTTTGTGTGCAGAATAAATATTGATACAAACCAAGCAAGGGTCCAGTTGATCTATGTGAGTGTTAATGGGGGCAGTACTGTGCTGTTTGACTGCACAGAAGAAGTGGATGCTACTTTTGTCATCTTGTTCTCCAGCAAAGGGACTGTCACTGGAAAGCCTTGAAAGTGTTGTTTTTTTTCTTTTTCTTCAACATATACTGTTTGCTGACTTGACCCAAGTACTCTGAGATTGAGTATAGGTCATGAGTCAGTGGCTATAGGGGCAAAGGACGAAGTACAGGGGAGACATTGGAAAGCTAATGTGTGACAGGAAGAGCTCCAGAAGACATGCAGGGAAGAAGGAGTCATCTTCACGGTCAAGCGAATCAGGGTCACGCTCAGCAGATGTTGCGGTACCAGAGGTACCAATAGTCCTCCCAGATGGTAAGGAACTTGATGTTAGGAGACATGATGTGGAGATTTTTGGGGCTCATCTGCAGATTCCAGCACAGTCATGGCAGCAAAGCCTCCCAAACCTGACAGACAGACTCACTAAATGAAGAACCAAGTTGAAGTAAGGTGGCTATTTATTTGGCCATGTAGCTCCCAGCTTTGGTCTCTGCAGCATCCATGCTTTTTCTTTGGCACTGTTTCAAGATGGTATGGTAAAAGCTCTGTCGCTTTTGCTTGGAAGTGGAAGCTGAGCAACCTTCGTGAGAAATGTTTTTCTCAGTGACCAGTGTGCTTTGATGGCTCTCTGTGGGATTTGTTCCTGATGTGTTTATGCAAACTTTGGCCTTTGTGGTGTTTTGCTGGCTTTCTCCCATCCTATTGTTAGAACTACGAGTCTTTAGAGAGTTTTCAGGAAATCAGAGCAGCTAAATGAGGACTACGCTTCTGTATAGTTTAAAATGCACAGAAACTGCTTGAGACCTTCATGTCTAGAAGGTTTCGATTTGTCATTATCGAAACTTTGTCATTACACCAGTTTTCCAGTTACGGCATTAGTACAGCTTTTTAGTGTAAATATTTATATCACTAAGGTGCTAAATAAATTACTGTGCACTTCAACTATTGACAGCTGACTGGACTTCTCTAAACTGTGCCTGAAGCTGTTGTTTTTTATTGATTATTTAGGCAGATGGAAACTCCACATTATCCTAAAAGGCTTAACGGGGCTGTGCTTCAGCCATGTTTCAGTAGATCATGATTGTAATACATTTGACATGGAAACTACTAATTATCATCTGTTGTTTTGACTTGTAAGATTGTTTTAAAATGTATGTCACATTTGTTGGTCATAAAAGTAAATTTGAAATGTGTTAACTTGAAATTGGAGTCCTTTTCTGGACTTTAGTTCCAGGAGTAACGGCAGAAATGGGAGCACCCTCCTCGCTGCTATGACGACTGCACACCAAGTAACAAGGAATGAGGAAGGACTGGTTATCTACATGTTCCCACATTGTACAAAATGATTAGCTCCGTAAAGATAAAGGCTAAACATAGACTCCTCCATGTGACAACATGTGTATGGAGTTGTAATAAATCTCTCCAGAGGCAGTCGCCCGCTTGACGATATTCACATGTTGGTTTCTGCACTAACTGCCAGTTTTGCAAGAACAGCAGGAGTGAGAGATGCATGTTGTACTCTCAGCCTTAATTTACCTTCCTTCTCTGAAATTAAATTATTTAAATTGACTCATTCCACAGTGACATAATTGAAACAACAACTAACTTTTGATGCTTGTGTTTTCTGCTATTTTTACTCAGAAGGCCTCAATTAAACTTTCAGAAAAAAATCTTAGAGCTTAAAATCTTGTTTCTGCCTCAGAAGTGAAGCACTGTCGTATTTTATTTTTTTGTTTTGTTCTTTTTTTTGTTTGTTTGTTTTTTTTCCCGAAGCTTTTTTGCTGAATTGATTGTTTTTTTTTTTTCTCTGAATCCTGCTGTGTCTTGCTGTTTTACTTGAAAACGATTTAGTGGTTGTCTGTTTTAATCCCAAACGTAGCTGGAAGCTACCTATTTATTCTGTTGTAGTTTATAATTATAATAATTAATATGTGATTTTTGTGATGGTTTTACATTGACATAAACGTAATTGTTATGCTTGATTGCTGGACTGTCAGTTTTTCTTCCAAATCTTATTACAGAATACTGAGCCGTGTTTTTCCCGGGGCCTTGATTAGATTCCCATGGCCCACTATTGAAAATAATTTTCAAGTCCCAAAACTGTCTCAACTAACAAACACTTTTTCTGTTTGCAGTGAAGGAGTTTCTTGCCAAAGCCAAAGAAGACTTCCTGAAAAAATGGGAGAATCCAGCACAGGTAAGAGAGTGAATCTTTTTTTTTTCTTTTTTTTTTTTTTAATTGCGTGTGTGTGTGCGTGTGTGTGTAACATAATTACTTTGTCTTATATAATCACAGAAAAGGTTCATCTCTGAATATGACTGTTTATCATATAAGAGCAGTGCGCCCTCTGCTGGGCTTTTCCAGAATGCAGATACATTAATATCTGTCAAACACGGTGCACTTATAACATAAGAGACATATTTATTCAACATTTTAAATGAATACATTTCTTTTGCAAATACTGTTTGTTGGCATGATGGCATTGTCGCTAGTAATTATATATGGTTTTTTTTTTTTTTTGTTTTTTGTTTTTTTTTTTTTTTTAATTGTTTGTGCTCTTAGTTATGCAACGTGTCTACAAATTACTATTAAATTTTGTTGTTTTTTTTCTTACCGTCCTTTTTTTCTGCCCCTCCAGCAAACTGCAGCATTGGACCATTTTGAGCGTTTGAAGACATTAGGCACTGGTTCATTTGGCCGAGTCATGTTGGTTAAACACAAAGAGACAGGCCAGCATTTTGCTATGAAAATACTTGACAAACAGAAGGTACAGTATATATTTTAGCTGTGATGTTGAAAATAAAAAAGTATTTTAAGTAGACATGATGTTTTTAATTTGGTGCTTTAATTTATGCAACTTTTCTGATTATTATAATGACTTTTGCTACGTGATACTTGTGAATTAATACTTTTTGTACAAGTTTCACTGTACAAAAGTGATGTCTGTAAAAACTTTGAACTTGGAAAGTATACTATAAATATACTCAGCATCTCCTTTTGAGCCTCCATCAAAAACTACACCTCCTGCTCTCTAACTTGCATAGCTAGAAAACAAATTGGCAGACTGTAGTTGATCCACTAGATTCCTGTAATCTCACAGATTTAATTGCTGGTACTTTGCCACAATTCATGGCAACACAGACGACAGCTTTCCGTTTTTTTTTTTCTTCTGGTCATTATGCCTATAGGTCGTTATCACTTAATTTGATGTTCCTCGCAGAAAAAATATCAAATTTACAAACTGGCTACCAATTAACCAACCTTGGCTGAAGGTTTGATCCAACCAACGTAAGCAGATGGGAAACTACAAGCCAGAGGTGAAGGCGGATTCCCTCTTGATTCATCCCAGTGACAAAGTATCAAACCACTTCAGTCTTATGTAATATGTGATATGATAAAAGGACAATTATCTGTCCAACAGAAATATGACCATGATCTTCTGAATTTCCTTTTGTGTTTTCACCATTGATACACATCAGTTCTCTTATTTTACTTCTTGCAACACCTAGTCTTTTTTTTTTTTTAAATTACACCGATTTTACGTGTTTCCGGCCTCTGAGCCAGGACCACTGACTGGCAGTTCTACATGCCTGTCAATGACATGGATCATACGCAGTGAATAGTCAGGAAAGGTATGCACATAACTAAAAAAGAAATGAGCAGAAGTCCTGTTGGGTGGAAGAAAGGGGGACGACTCATTTCCCTCAGCCGGTTTTAACCAATAAACCCCAAAAATAAAGCTTTTTGAAATGATGTCCGTGCACTAATAGATGGAAATCTGAAGAATTTGACTCGCGGTACCAGTAAGAATTCCTTGTTCTACATGTTGCATAGTATCCCCAAAGGACACACAAGGTTATGTAAAAAAATTAGTGTTTTGGTGCAACACTTTGACATCGCAATTTACCTGAAAACCCCCTTTTTTCTGATCCCTTTTTAGGTAGTGAAGCTGAAGCAGATAGAACACACGCTGAACGAGAAACGTATCCTGCAAGCTGTCAGCTTTCCTTTTCTGGTGCGGCTGGAACACTCTTTTAAGGTATGCATTGAAAGGTTTCTCTTCTGTCTGTTCAAGTACGTTTACCTTGTTTTTATGCGTTTATTGTCACCTCATAGTAACTCTTGTCTCACTGCAGGATAATAGTAATCTGTATATGGTGATGGAGTATGTGCCTGGAGGTGAAATGTTCTCACACTTAAGGAGGATTGGTAGATTCAGGTACTAGAAGTTAAATTTAGAGTTAATAAAACTGTATTTCCATACACTGTGAATATTGATCTTCATATGTTTTGCAGTGAGCCACACGCCCGCTTCTACGCAGCCCAGATTGTACTGACCTTTGAATATCTTCACTCACTGGATCTAATCTACCGAGATTTAAAGCCAGAGAACTTGCTCATTGACCAGCAGGGTTACATACAGGCAAGTTGTACACGAGGAGTCGTTCAGCCATCGTCAGTTTGTTTACAAATGGGTTTTAGGTCGTATGCAGTCCGTACCCAGACCTCTGTAACTCCTGTACACTCCTTAGGTAACAGATTTTGGATTTGCAAAGAGGGTGAAAGGCCGGACCTGGACACTTTGCGGGACTCCAGAGTACCTGGCGCCGGAGATCATCCTCAGTAAAGTAAGTTGAGCTGAGTCTGTGCTGGACAGTTCTGCTCATGACACAGTGGCAGTGTTGGAGTTAACGGATCCACAGTGGATCACCTGTGTCCTCAGTGTGTGTCAGCTTGGTACGGATTTCACACTCATTCTCTGTTTTATGTCTACAATGAGCTTTTTTTTTTTGTTTTTCAAAGAAATCGGATGAACTTTGGTGTGTTTGTGTGTTTTCAGGGCTACAATAAAGCCGTGGACTGGTGGGCTTTGGGTGTTCTGATATACGAGATGGCTGCTGGCTATCCTCCCTTCTTTGCAGACCAGCCCATTCAGATTTATGAAAAGATTGTATCGGGGAAGGTGAGTTAAGAGAAAGTTGCATCGGAATCTGTTTTTTGGCAGTGAATATAATTTCACAATACAGTTGCAATAGTACTCTTATTCTTTACCCAAAATTCATAAATTTAAAACTAAATATGCAGGGTACCTTCAGCTTTCTACATTTACACCCGCTACTGTTAAAACTTTTATTTCTCAGCCTCAAAATAAACTAAAAGCTGTGTATCTTGTGTTTGTGTATCTTGAAAATGCCACAGAAGGCTTGAAATCTCCAAACATGCGTTAATCATATCTAATCGTTATGGCTCAAGGACACAACTTGTCCTGGAAGCTTTGGCGGCAGAGTAACCGAGTAGTATCACGCGTGCTTTCATGTTCACAGCTGTAGTATCACAACATGCACTAACTCAACTTCTGATTTGTGAAACATGTTGATGTCATGTAAACTGAACACCTTTCATAAGCCATGTCAAGCCACAGTAAAGAATCCCAAATATTTGGCAGATGGACGTTTTGGCTTGAATTGACATGCATTGCACCTAAAAACACTTTATAATGTATAAAAGGTTTTTAAAAAGTGCTTTTTTTTTTTTTTTTTTTTTTTTATTCTTCTCTAGGTTCGCTTCCCATCCCACTTCAGTTCAGACTTGAAGGACCTCTTGAGAAATTTGCTGCAGGTGGACCTGACAAAGCGCTTTGGCAATCTCAGGAATGGAGTCAATGATATCAAGGGTCATAAATGGTTCGCCACCACTGACTGGATCGCCATCTACCAGAGGAAGGTGAGGCCGGTTCTCTTGCAGCAGTAATGTGTTCACGCGTCTTCCTATGAGCGCCAACGAATAGGGATGCCGACAAAGCGAGACTATTTTCCTAAGCTTTGATAACTTCTACGCATTCATGTAATGATACCTGCTGATCGAAGTGTACACTGAGAGCAGTCCACAGACAAACGGCTCTGAGGGCACGTCAAATTTAAAAAAAGGGGGAAACCGATGTCCTCTACAGCTTAGTTTCTCTGCCTACACGGGACGTAAACCAGCGAAGCCACTTCATATTCATTTTAGTCTGTTGGTGAAAAGCCCTCGCAGAAGTGAAGGAAATTACTGGCTTCAGTTTGCTTCAGGGAAAGCAAATGACCACACACTGTTGCAAATGCAGTTAGTCCCGCATTTCCAGCTTTTCATGTGGAATTCCTAGATTAGTTTTACATGTGGGGACCAGGACATGCGCTCCATCAGACCTCGCTGCATAATTGTGGGACCCCTCCCCCTGTCTTGTGTCTTCCAGGTGGAAGCCCCCTTCATCCCCAAGTGCAAAGGCCCTGGTGACACAAGCAACTTTGACGACTACGAGGAAGAGGAAATCAGAGTCTCCTTCACAGAGAAGTGTGCAAAGGAGTTTGCCGAGTTCTAGATGCTAATCATGAGAGGTGGAAAGCGGGAGAGAGAGAGAGAGAGAGAGAGAGAGAGAGGGAGGGAGAGAGAGAGAGATTTAGAAAATAAAAGGGGATCTGAAAACGGGAAGCACTAGGATGGACTGAAGACTTATTTGTGATGAGGAAAACAATGTAAAATCCTCCAAAATGGGAAGGTAGGCAGAGTGAAGAAAGATCTACAGAACCAGCAGTGTTGCCTTTTTCTGATCGTTTTCTCAAATGTTACCTATTCTTTTCTTTTTCTTTTTTTTTTTTTTTTTTTTTTTAAATCCCTTATTTTTGTTTGTGACAGGGGCCTCAGCAAAAATAAACAAGCATAGGTTGTGGCTGTTCAGCTAGACTTGAATGTTTCTGAAGGCATAATGACACATTTTCAGTCTTTTGAAGGTTGAATCATTGGATTTTATTTTATTTTTTCCCTGTGAAGGTACTAAATCTGTTCGGCTCCCTTTTTGAATGGAATTTGCTATACAAGCCTCTGTAGCGATTTGTAGAGAGATGGTCGTCTCCTGTCAGCCCGGCTGCCCCTCCATCTCTCCATCCTGAATATGTCCAAGCAATACCAAGTCCAACAGATGTGCCTATCATAATGCCAACTGGTTGGAAAACTGTGTCAGAAGCGTCGGTGCAGAGTTGTGGCTCAGCCTCCTGTGGTCGTTTGGTTGAAAGCTTGAAAGCCGTTTGCACCTGCCTTTCTCTGCTCAATGTGGCATGATTATTGGGTGGATGATGCACTAAACTGCTAGAGTTTGAAGCAGGGGTGACCTCTTGATCAAAATTGATAATTATTTATCACAGTACACTTCATCAAGGTCTTACTCCTCTGGGGACCTGCGAGAAGTACATGTGAGCTCTGCATTTAAGTCTGTCTTTCTCTTAGCTGAATTTATTAGAGCATTTTAAAACAAAAGATTCTATTGGTGATCATTTTGTCCTTTTTATGTCAGTCTCTGTGCTTGTGTGATTTAGTGCTCAAGGGTGGGTTAAAGCTGTGCTTAAGCAGCTGCTAACATTGTGGTCACACTCCTTACTATTGTTTATTTAATTCATAGTACATTTATACGTGTATATTGATATATAAGATAGAGAACATTAATTATCCATCTTTTTCATCATTGTCTTATAGCTGTGAAACTGAATTAATGTTTCATAAATAAACAAATATATAAATTCTGCCAAAATCTGCAGACCGAGAACGTTGCAGTTGTCTGTATGTAATTATGACGGTGGTGGATTTTTAATACGCAAAACAGTAGCAAAAGGTTTCAACAACACGTGCATGTTATTTTTGTACTATATCACTTTTAAAGAAAGATTGTTGGCAGAGTGTTGTGCTTTATCCGAGCTGAGGTACCAGAGGTTGTGGGTGAGAGGTTTAAAGTGGAAATGGACGCTCGATGCTCTATCGCAGATAAAACAAGACCAAGTTTAGTTTTTCTTCACTTTCTTCATTATTTGCGTGTAGAGCAAAGATTTACAGATAATTGTCACTGAACTTGATCTTCTCAACTTGACAGTGTTTTTTTTTTTTTTTTTCCTCTCCCTTTTATTTTCTTTTTTTAAAATTTTCATTAATTGTAATGTCAACACGCGGATTTGCAGTCCAAGCCGATTTTGGAAGTGTTCGCTTTCCATTTTTCCAGCTTTCTATGTAACAAATTAAAGTAAGGACGCTTTTCTTAAGCTGTCCTCTATTTGCAAAGTTTATTTCTGTGGATGCAAGACAATCGCAGACCAAATCTTATTGCTGGTTTGTTGACTGAACATATTGCTTTGGTATGAAGAGCGTAGGCTTTCACCCACTGACCCTAAAACGACCCTAGGTGCTAGACTTTGTCCATCTCACTGAAAAGCTTCTGTGAATTGTTTGATGTGCTTGTCTATTTGTCAAAGTCTTGTAACATGACATTTTTTAGAATTTCTTTTTTTTTTTTTTTTCTGTCTAATGGTTTCAGTAGGCCTGAGTTACTACCTTTGGAAGTGTCTTAACGTAGTCACAATCAAACGGCAGATACTTTTTGAATGTCTCGAAATGCAGATGTTTCAATGCAGTTTGGAAACATGATGTATATTTGTTGTTATACATGTTTCTTTGGTGAGCTTGGTTTTTCTTGCATGTGGTAAAGCAGGCCAATGGTGGGATTTCCCCTTATCCTGACGCATCTTTGAAAGAAGAAGAAAAAAAAATGTTTCCAGAGCTGACAGCCTCATTGTTAATTTAACCAGTGATTTTTTTTTTTTTTTTTTTTTTTTTTTTTTTTTTTTTTTTTTTTTAATATAATTTGACCATCACACTTAACAGTGCAGTGGATCACAAACCAACTTGTCCAGTTAATTAAAAAATAGTAAAGCACATGCCACACCTTTTTCAAACCACCTACTTAATGAATTTATGCTGATTCTTTAAAAATTTAATACTTTGAAGAGTGCATATGTAATTTCTCTGCCTTTTTTTTTGTGTGTCCTTGCAAAAAGAATAAATCAGTTTGTAGTTAGAAGGCATCTCCACTTGATCTGCTTCACACACTCAAACCAGAACTCTGGTTTTTGTTTTTGGCTTTTTTTTGTCTTCCTTGCAAATCTTTATGGTATTTGTATTTTTTTTTTTAATTATATTCTGCCAGCATTACACTATCAGCTGCTCTGCTAAATTATTTTGTCTCCCATTTGCCTTCTATTTTCATCAAGTTTCCACACAATTTCTTCAAACATAACACTTTTTACATCTGAGATGTTTTGCGTTCATATTTTCTAATTGTATTTTCAAAAAAAAAAGGAGAAAAAAAAGCAAAAACAGAGCATTAATCTTTTTTTCCTCATGACCTGGGTACAGTGCTTGTGTAGTCTATTGTACCTTTTGGGAAACAATACTGTATATCCTTGCCTTTGACAGTCTTAACTATCTTACCCTCTGGAGAACTTGACAGATACCCTTAGAACACAATGAGTATGTTAAAAAAAATATATAAACAAAGTAATATTTTGCAAAATGTATCATTCCAATAAAGTTTTACTTGTTAAGACTAACATGTTTTGCTTATATTTAATGTCTCACCTCGTAAAAGTTTGTCGTGATTTGCTCTCGTCGGTGGGAAGGAGAGCGTTTACATGGGTGCCGGCAGCTGCTCCCTCTTCTGTCCATTATTGTGGATGAGACAAGCCGCAATTGAATAATGCAGTGTTGGTGTTCATCCCGTCGCAGCATGGGATCAGTTACCAACCGGCTATCGGCACCCACTTTCCAAATGTGCTCTTGCACTTGCAGGCACCGCCTTTTATCTGCATCAGTAACAGTCGTATGCAAAAGTCTGAACTTTGGTCGGAGCTGAACCTCTCAGCTGTGATGACAGTTCAGCACGTCTCCCATGATCCAGCTACTCTTCAACAGAGAGTAGTTGTTGTAGGCATGTGTAGTCGAGAAGTCCCAGCTGATATTTCTCGCAGAAATGTTTCTTCTGTTGCAGAAGTTGTTGCATCTTCTTGATCCCCACTGATATTTGTATCCTGAATTTGATGCTTGAACCCAACGACTGCTGTGATTTATTACAGGTAAGAATTATTCTAAAGGCTTGTGTATCCAATTTGGATTCTTTAAAAAAATAAAATAACAATGATGATAATAGTGCACTTCAAAGGTGAAGCTTCTGGGACGGCGCTCACATTTCTGAAACTTCCCCTCAAAAAACCTCCGAGTTGATCTTGAACATGAATGCATCATCTTACAAGGCAACGTAAAGAAGTCTGTTGAGGTAACGAGCAAAAGGAGTGTTAACTTATAACCTACACAAACTCCAGCTTGACCTGCAGAATGAAAATCTTGTGTGTTAAATTGAAACCAGAGGACAGAAGAAAGACAAAGCTAAAATCATTAATGAATCACTTGTGTAACCTTTTTGACTTGCAACTTATAGCTTCCACCCTAAGTTGTCTCTTAAGCGATCTGGCTCATTAGAGCATCATTAGGCTCAAAGAGCAATATTCTTTCATAAAATAAGTGCATCACTGCACCTGCTCTTCTCAGTCTTCAGATCCACTGCAATAGAAACTGCTACAGGAGATCCTTCTGCCCATGGCCATCTACTAGAGACTAAATTACTGGCTCTAAGTCACTGCAATATGTAATTTTATTTGAGGGATTGATTAAGTATTGGCTTAACTTGAATCCTTGTATGATAAATTGTTTCAGCTCATTGAAGTTGTCTGATTTCTGATCAACATTTAAGCTTGAGCTCCTTTCTGGGCTTTGGACTCTGAAGGGCCAACTGAGGGGCCACCTCAGGACCTTGATTTATTTATTTTTTTGTTTGTTTGTTTTGTTCTATAAATGCATGTTTTTGTCATGACGAAAGACCCAGTCGTGACCTGAAAGAAGAGTATTCATTACAATTATGCTATTATGAGGTATAATTTTTCATTATACTTTTTTCATGCACCCATGTTTTCTTCTTTTTTTTTCTCCATAGTTTTTTTTAATTATTTTGCACTTTTGACTACATTCAACTTTGTTTTTAAACATTTGTAATGATTCAACTTACAGCTGCTCTAGGCCCAGAGAAACACATGGAAATGGCAATATAGAGCATCCGCAATCGCTTAAATTCCAGGCCGAGTCTCTCAGTGGACGGGAGCCCTGCGTACGGAGTCCTTTAAGTATATTTAAAATGTTGGAAGATTTCTCAGGTAAGGTTTGAAAAGGTAATTGACTGCAGGTATGGTTAGAAAGACAAAAAATCACCTGGGGATGGTCTAATCATTTTGACCACTTTAATTCTCACTGCATTGAAAATTATAGAGTAGCAGCCTCATTTTTTAAACTGAAAAAAACACTAATTATTAAGAAAATATCTGAGGTAAGCACAAGAGGCAATAATACAGATACACTTTGGAATAGTTTTGTAGTGTTAATCCTTTAGATTAAAAGACATTAAAAAAAACTACAAGTATGTGTGAGTCATTTATTTCAGAGAAAGCACTAGTAACACTTGGATGGGTATAAAAACGTAAACTTTCTATTTTTTAAGTGATGTATTTAGTTAGCTTTTGTCTCTATTACTAGTATAACGCGGAGCAGAACATTTCCACTTTTGTCAACTGATTTTTTTTTTTTTTTTTTTTGTGAAGCAAATTGAAAGAGCGACCATGTGTGAACTAAAAGTTAAATTACTTCATGAAAGATTGTACTTTAACAGTTAACAAGGTTGAATTCTTGTCAAAGCGCACTGGCAAGACGCCTCGCTTTTGCACGCACATGTGCGCACGTGAAACCGGACACGGGCATTCGTTCCCGTTCAGGACTGCGAATTCCACCTTAAAACACACCCTCGCGAGTGAAACTTTTGACTGCAACTCCGTCGGTCCACCTTAAGCGCACACGCAAACGCAGGAGGCGTAGAGCGAGGTTTCCGCTTCTCTGTGGGGCTCGGACCGCGGCTCGCGAAAATCACCGTGTGTAACGTTTCAGCCTGACGCACTAAAGTAAGAAAAAGGGAGCAAAAGCAAACATGTCCGAATCCAAGTACCGAGAATGGATTCTGGACACCATTGACTCGCTGCGGTCTCGAAAAGCCCGGCCGGACTTGGAGAGGATTTGCCGAATGGTCCGGAGACGACACGGGTCCGAGCCAGACCGAACCTGCGCAGAACTGGAGAAACTGATTCAGGAGCAAACCGTGCTAAAAGTTAACTACAAGGGCTCCATTTCGTACCGGAACGCCGCCAAGGTCCAACGGAGAAGCAGAAAAAAGGACGAAGCATCGTTAACGACGGCGGCGAGACGGAGCGCAGTGGAAGAAGCCAGTCATTCCGACTTGAGCAACGGGGACAGCGCTTTCGGTGCCGTGGACCAGGACGAGGAGGATTTGGAGGTATGGGGGAGGCATTCCTGCAAGGAGTCAACGTTTAACGTGCTCACTTGTCGTTGTCATGTCACATCACGCCAAAAAAAAAAATTGTAGAGGCGGAGGTAACACGGGTATCATTGTGTTTTTGTCTTGTTTTTTCTTTTTTTTTTTAAACTGCTCTTTGTTTGTACTTGGGGAGTGGTGAGGGGAGTGATTTGCAAGTGCACCCAAAACTGCCGCAGACGGGGAGCGCCGCGGCGGTTGGACCTCGCACGAGCGCTGCCGAGGAAGAAAAGAAAATAAGGTGCGCGTGCGGCGCGAGAGTGTCACATCTCACCCGCCGGCCGAAAACAATGTTAACAAGCGGGAGATGCGCGCGCAAGAAGCCAAAACAACTTAAAAGTTTAACTGTCCTGGTCGTCCCGAAAACCCAGAGTCTCCATTATCAGCAGCAGAAAGCGCTTTTCAAGCCCCAAACTCGGCGTTGAGCGAAGCGGATAAACGACCCGCGCTCGGCCGGAAAAAGAAATAGGTGCGACTTTCAGCGTAAACGCAACCAAAGCCCCTGTATGCGGCGAGGGTTTTATTTTGAAGGGCAAGACCGGAAATGTATATTTTCATTTTCGGCGAATTATCGATGTGGGAGTGGGTGAAAGGGAAAAAAAGTCTGTAACACCGCGGATGTAGGAGCCTGGTGGGGGACGATGGGACATTGTTGGCTGTTGATCGTATTAACCCTGGAAAACGAGTTCAGCTGAACGGGCGGTGTTACTGGACCGCGTGAACACACATTTGAGATGTGCCTGAATTTTACGCGCTACGTCTGGACTTCAAAATATGACATAATTTATCCAATTAAAAAAAAAACGTTTAAATCCACGAATGACGATCATGAAATACTCTTAATGTTGGTGAAACCAATTAATTTAAACAATTTGCCCCGATTTTTTGCGTGATGAGCGATTGTCGACGCAGTGCATAAAGTCGAACCCCTAGATCCATTGTCGGACACGGTGCCAAACCCGGTCACGTCCGACGGTTGCTGTTGGCTGACGTTATGGTCGCCGTTGTCCCGTGCAGCAGAAGCATCTCTTAACAGTGTGTGTCAACTATTTTAACGGGGGGCTTTTCTAAAGCAAACAAAAAAACACGCCACTAAAGCAACGAAACACGCAGAAGCCGGCGAACTAACGTGAAAGCCGTCGCAAACTGTTCGCGCTGACGCTAGATGGCGAATGCGCCTGTCCGATTTGGGTTAAGCTGAGATCAAACTGACTTTGCTCCCTGCACGACGTGTGTTTTTCCCGCAAAACCACCGCGCCTGGTGACGTTCAACAGAAACATCTTTCGAAATAACGTTGCAAATGTGGACACTGTCGCGTCCGATAACGGGCTCATTTGCTTTACTCCCCATGCAGACTCGCTTCTACTGTAAGTCGTTGACCCGATCCAAAGTCAAACTGGGCTGCTGATCGAGACGTGCCGACTGGTCGGGATACTGCGCGGATGTGCTCGTTCAGTTCAAGCACGTTTTTTTTTTTTTTTTTTTTTTTTTTTTTTTTTTTTTTTTTTTTTGCTCCGCTTTAGCGCGGCTCGGCCCTGGAAGCGCTCTGATAAAGCACCACAGACACAATGGCGAGGTCTTTGCCGCGACTCACAACTCTATGCGCACTTTGGGGAACATTTGAGCAAAACAAAAAAAAAGAAGGAGGTAAAAAAAACAAAAAACACGCCTCCTATCGGCTCCATTCCTTTTTCTTTTGTGTTATTAAAATTACCGATCAACAAGGCCCCTGAAGACGGGGGCGCAACGCGCATATCGGCACATTTATTTTTGGGAGTCGAAATAAAATGATTTCGTGTTAGATCCCGCGGGCTTGTTGTCTTTGTGACTGTGCCTCGATGAAAGTTGAGTGAAATGCGGTCCGGTGGGTGAATTCCACACAAGCGGCGTTTCTTTCTCTCTTTTTTTCCCTCTCTCTCTCCGGAGCGGGGCGGGCTCTAGTGCGCTCTTGTGCTCGACTGCTGGGTCTTGGACACGCAGTCGCACACAAGGTAATTTTTCACTCTGGGCGCCGCCGACAAAAACCCCCGCCCTGCTGGAAGAAACGAGTGCATATGGCAAAACTAGTTATGTTCAATCCGACAACACTGCGTCCGCTATAAGCGCACAGAAGCACATTTGCGATGGCACTGCTCACAGTCTGTCTGCGGAGTGATCACCGCACCGCGGACAGGGACAGAGGCACCCGAAGGCAATAATTTACCACCACAGCGGTCAAATTGCGACATCTATTTGAGCGTGTATTCATGTGACATCTTCAGCCTGCAATTAGCCCCATTCATTCATGACACCATTATCTCATAACCTTGCATGTTTTGTTTTTTTTTGTTGTTTTTTTTTTTAGGGGGGGGGGGGGGGTTCTAAACGTGGCTTACATGTTGATTGTGTCCTTTTACCTTTATTAACTTAAGCTTAAACATACATCTGATGTGAAACTGATGCAGTTCTGTTTTACAGGCTGACACCTCTGTGGCTATGGACACAGACAGTAACCCAGATGAGGAGGTGGCTGAGGAGAGTCGGGATGGACAAGACAGACGATCTCCCAACCACAGGCATGAAGATCCCACAGTGCTCTGTGCCCCTGTGCAAGCTGTGTCTGCCCCCTGCTCTCCTTCTGGTGCTCAGCTTGGCCCCAGCCCTGCCTCTGGCTCTGGCTCTGGTCTGGACGCTGCCTCTTTCCAGAAGGCTGGTGAGAGGCCTAGCTCCTTGCCCCCCTCCAGCCCCAGGGCCCTCGCACAAAATGACTGGGCTTATGATTCTGCTGTCTGCCCAGTGGAGCGCCAGCACCCAGGAATGCAGAGAGACAAAGGTATTCACACTGCTAGACATTGGATTATGTGAGCACCTGGCATTATGGAGCACTCAAGTATTGTTTTATGAGTAAGCTTAAGATTTGCAGTGGCTGTGGACTAGATGATTAAAAGTTGGGCATTGACTTAACAATAGAATTGCAGCTACATAAGATAGATATAAAGACGCATGAGACATTTTTGCATTTTCATGGTTTAATGATAACTTCCTGCTTTTTAAGTGCTCTCATTCACTTTGCCCGTTTGTGCCAGGTATTTAGGTTTAATGAACAGTGCTCTTGCAGCCACATTAGCTTCGGTTTATTAAACAAATTATTTTGGATACATTTTTGTCCATGTAAGGGAAAAATGGTACAGGAATATACCCCGGTATGGGCGGCGTAGATGATATCAGTGTGTAATTGGTCTGCATTTGGTGCAACTTTGTTAGCAGAAGAACTGAAGCCAAGAGTCCATTCTGGGACGACCAGCCCCTGCACTTTAAACAACGTAAAGAAAGAAGATGGAGGCAAGGCAGAGGACAGCAGCCTCTCACCTGACCAGCTGGTACCAGACTCTGCAGCAAGGCTGGTAACTGGCTCGTAATCCCTTCTGGGACAAACGGTCCCTGCAAGGTTCTTGCTTCTGTGATTTTTGTCATTCATGTTCCTGTTTCTTTTTGCCGTAACAGGATGAGGCCAGGAACATCTCTGACAGAAGATTACAAACACCGTCTTTGCCATCTGACAACTGTGAGTACAGTTTCTGTTTTTAACTTTTATAGTGGCTGTGGAACTTGCAATATGTTTCACCAAGACAAGACTGATGAGTGGGCTTTTCTCTCTTTTGAAAAAATAGTTTTTAATAAAATCAACAAAGGAAGGGTTATGTTAAAACGTTCTTTGTGGCTGCTTTTTTGGTCATTTCCTCCATAGCTTGCCTTGAGGCTTGTAAAAGATTTTTTGCGTGTTTCAGAGGCTTGTCCTCCTGCCGTCCATCCAAGCAGAGCCTTTTTTGACCGCTAACTCATCGTCTGGTTCTGTGCTTGTGCACGTCTGCACTCCCGATGCCACTCGGCTCTTTGCGTTTAGAGCTGGAGACTTAACAGTGTTCAGAAGTTTGTCATGAAATGTTTTTTGTACGTATGCATCTCCTGCATACACCCAGGCGTCAGTTCTGGGTTGAGGTTTGTCGCTTCTGTTGCAACCTGAAACTAAAGAAAAAAAAATGTCCTGAAGCTGAAATCTGACACGCTGGTTCTCGATGCAAAATTTGTAGGCGACGTCAAGGTAAACGACACGTAAATAAGAAATAAACAAGTGTTAATTATTTTTGCCAGTGCTGGCACCGTGCCACTGTATGCTGTACTGACTGGCTGTAGATGTCATTTTCCAAGCGGGAGCATTCCTGCCTTGTTTCCCGTGCATGCTAACAGTCCTGGTAGGACCATGAACCAAATCTAAGAGCAAATAAATAAACACGATAACATGACAGCAGGCTCCTCAATGCTTAATGCTACAACCACAAGTAAAGTTGAAAAAGCATATTTAACATGTAATTGCATCTGTGCAGATGTTGGTTCATCGTACACGACTAAACGTCAGTAAAGCATGTTTGATCTCGAGTCCAAGAACGTGCACACACAAACTGACTTAAACGGCAACCAGTCCACACTTCATTACAATACTGTTGCTTCCTTTTGTCCTCAGGTGCATTTGAGAAGTTGGACACTTCTTTCAAAGCAGCTGAAGACGTTCTTCTGAATGGTGGAAATGCCGATGACGTGTGAGTACCTCATTACCAGTCTGCAGCTCCAAATTCATGTAGTCACTTCCTCGGTTCATGTCCCTGCTCCTTTTCCGCAGCAGGTTCATACGCCTGTGTTCAACTTTGACCCATTCTCATGTTCTTTAGACTATGCACTAAAATATGAGTTAAACAATATATTGGATGGTTTTATAATTAACATTTGAAGTGCGGTATCATTTTAAGATAAGGAACGTTAGATCTAATAATTATCAAGTCCTGAGTCTTTAAACATAATTAACTCGAGCTTCAGCCAGCTAATCTTCCTTCTTCAGTTCAGCAGGTCAATAGTCCTTGTATGTTTTGACCCACAAACTGCTCCGAGCTTTGGCAGGTCGTCCGGATTATCGGTTCACCTTTGTGCAGAGACACCGCATCAGAATTACAATAGCGTCACCCACACAGCCACCCGTGATCTGCTTTGAAAGTATGACTGTATGACATATTATCTGCTGAAGAAAAGACCGTTGGGGATTGCTGGTTCTAACTCCATGTGTCTGATCCTCCTCCAGCTCATTGAAGAAGGAGACGGTGAGTCAGAACTTGTTGCAGTGGACTGTGGCAGATGTGGCCAGTTACTTCGCAGCTGCAGGATTTCCAGAGCAGGCTGTGGCGTTTCGAACACAGGTTAGTACACCTCCACGAAGAAGCCAGAGACGAATATACATCCAGCGCAACGACGCTCAAATCTTTACTCTGGTCTCGTCAGCATGCAAACAAACCACAAGAGTTCTGGAAAAACATCCTCTAGACACACGAGAGCAGTGTGGAGATGTTTGGCCACGGTCCATACTGTCTGTGAAAACCGAGCGCAGCATATCAGCACAGACGTCTCACCCTAACTGTCCAGCGCAGTCATGAGCTTGTTTGGAGAGACAAGACCTGCACGCTTTGCCGTTACTGAATCTACTGTGTAGATGTGTAAGTGTTCTGGAGTCACATATGGAGCCATTTATCCAAACAGGACAAAGATCCAAAGTGAGTCTTAAACAGAATAAGGAAAAGACTCAAGATGTTGCGATGTCCCAGTAAAGGTCCAAACCTGGTTCTGATTGAAATGCTGTGAAAGGATATTTTGAGGGAAGTGTGCATAAACGGATTCCCCCAAACCTCGATGAGCTGTCACGATGTTGTAAAGAACAGTGGGCTACAATTCCTCCACACTGATATGAGACACGAATAATGTCATAAAGAAAAGAAGATGACTTCAAAGTCCCGCTGTAGAAGGTGATTTTTACAAGCTATTGCATCATGGCGAGTACTTAGCTTTCACACACTGACTATGCATTTGGCGTCGCTTTTGTTACATAATAACTTGGTGTATTGCGTTTTTGTTCATCTGATGGTGTCTTTTTCCTAATTTTAACACGTATCAAAGATCAGATGATATTTATTATGTCCCATGATGTAAAACCTTTAAAAAAAAAGAAAAAGTGTAAATTTTCCTGATGAGGTAAATCACCTTCTCCTCTCAACAGGAAATTGATGGGAAGTCCCTTCTCCTAATGCAGCGCAGCGATGTGCTGACCGGATTGTCTATCCGACTCGGTCCCGCCCTCAAAATCTATGAGCGTCATGTAAAAGTGCTGCAGAGGACCCACTTCCTGGAATATGAAGACATCTGACTGAGATGGCAGACGGTACTCTGTCAGCTCAAACTTTCATGCAGTCCCTCTCCCATCTGGATCCTCCCACCCACCTTCATGTGCATTATATGTAGAGGGTGTTTGGAGGGGGAAAGGCTGCGGTGGATTCCACCTTCACTGTGAGAATGACCAGAAGCTGAAAGACAGTCATCCTACCTCTCATCGTGGTCTTTAGTTTTCAAATGGTTTTATTTTGGTCCTGTGGCCCTATTGTGGACAGAATAGGCCGCTGCAGGCAAAGTATGATTTTAGGTGGAGAAGCGGCGACTTCCTGCAACAGTACAACGTCGGGTCATGCCGGCAGCGAAGAGGGCGGAGCTATCATTCCATCAGTACCTGCTGCTTTGGACAATGATTTCAGCGTCTTTGCAATGCTGAGATACAACCCGTATCATATAGCAGTACATTCTTTTTTTTTTTTGTGTAAGTGTTTTTTTGTTGTTTTTGTTTCTCGTGCCGTCTTAATAAAATGACTGTGGTCCAACATTTGCATTTCATTTTGGGGGCTGAATTCCTGATAGATGTAAACAGAAAACATGCGGCCCACTAACATCTGTTTTTATACACGTGCAAATTAAAGTAATACACTTGCAAGAAATGTTCTACTGACTATATTGTTGTAAATTGAGCATAGCTTCTCAGCATCTGTTTATGGAGCAGATATCTTTATGAAATGCTATATTTTATCTCAGCATCCGTTTACAATTGGCCTGATCTGGCAAAGTGTTTGGATCTACGCCAGCCACTTGAACTGTTACATTCCACACCAAGTAGTTTGCATCTTCAGTGTTCGTCTTCATCTTTTTATCTGTATGACAGAAACCTCTTCCAGAGTTGCAAATAAATTCATGTCTCTGTTGTTTTGTGATCATTTATTAAGCTTCAGTTTACTGTTAAGCAAAAAAAAAAAAAAAATGTCCTGTTGTGTACAAAATCTTTTCTTCACAAACATTTGAGCTGAATTTTTTTTCAGGAACATCGAAGTTCCAGCGTTGTTTTGTGTGAAAACCACATTCGGTTACAGCACCGGCATAGTGAAAAGGTCACTTCTGGATGAGATGATTATATTACTGTATGAGTTTATAACTGCAGCGTCGTCAGCTCCAGGCTGCATACCAGTTTGACAGTGCAGATTAGACTATTGGTTTAACAGCTCTGTTAGACATTTTACAGATAAAGCTGCCAAAAACTATGAAAATAATGTTTTGTTTTGTATTTTTAACAAACTTAAGATCACGCGACTGAAAATCTTACACCTTAAAGTAGTAAAATAAAGGCACGTTTCATATTCTTTCTTCTTCAGATAACATACGACACTAAAGTAAGACTTTGTTGCATTTCAGGTCCTCGTGTGTGACAGTCTATTATCCTTGTCATGGATAGAAGTAATATATGCATTAAATATTACGAAAATGCACATATCCTGTTAACTCTGGATGGAGTAGGTGAGGGACTGGATGCAGATTTCTCTCTCCGGGCTCTACAGGAGGAAGGGCAGTATGGAGGAGCGGAGTGTGGGATAATCTCTAAATTCCTTCAAGTAGCCGCGATGCTTGCCTTTGGCCCACACAGTCATCTGAACGAAGGCCACAAGGGTGAAGAAAGCCACAGGCACACACTGGGTCATCACTGTGAAGCCGATCCAGGAACCCACCTGTGAGCCAGAGGTACAAACGCACATCAACACACAAGAGCTCCACGAGACTGATGAAACATGGACCGCTTATGACCGTTAGATGGCGACAGCAACTCATCTTTCTGGTGACAAATACTGTCGACTTTAGAATATGAATGTGTAACGTCAATCACAGCGAACCCGGTTAAAATAAAAAAAAGTTGATGAGCAATTTCATGACTTAAGATTGAAAAAACAAGAAATCATAGAGGGTTAATGTGAAAGCTTAAACTTTGAAAAAAAAAAAAAAAAGATGATGGATTTGCAAAACTGCTTACTTCATATGTGTAGTTTGGGCAAGAAACCAGCCAAAAAATCCACGTGAAGGGATTTTTCGTTGGGTAGGGAATCTTCTTGACTTTTGATCCTGAAATCACGAGTAAACTCAAGATTAAAGACTGCGCATGCCACACAGCTGTAAAAAAAACAAAACAAAAAAAACAAAAACATTTATATTCATGTGCATTGGCCTTAAACGCTCACCGGGTGGTTTGAGGTTACGCAGAGCAACGTGGATGGAAAAATTCCCGATTTGACAGAACTAGGGGAAAAGACATCCAAAGACCGAGCGTCAATAAAGCGAGAGGCTGCTGGTTTCAACGTCTGGGAGGGTATCCACAAAAGCTCAAACTTACCAAGAAAATATAAACTCCTGCATTCACCTGCTGCTGCCCGTAAACTGTCGATACGTCAAAGAGGAGTGACTCAAGATATCAATTCTGAGTGATGAGCGAATAGTGGTCGGCACTTACTGGGTGGGGTGTAGAGGGGGTGGTTGATGTAATATGCCATCCAAGCCGCGGTGCACCAGTAATAGCCACAGTTCTGGAATAGAAAGTGGGACTATAATAAGTCAAAATGTCCTGGTGAGGACACACGGAGCTCTGGCTCACTTCTAACGGATCCAGGCCAAACAACGAAATAACTAACACGCCGGACCCTCTAAATGTGAAGCACAGTCACCTTAAATATATTTCTGAGAGGCATCGTCCCATGGGAAATGCGATGGACAAAGAGCGTCTCCAGGATTCTTTTGATGTAGTGGAAGGAGTGACACATGCAGGCCAGGCTGCAACACAGAAAACACACACCTGAATATTTAGTCGTGGTTGAAGCATCAGCCTGCCGCGGTCTAATAAATTTAGCTCTGAATCAAGGTCAACGCCGCAATGTGCAACGCAACTGCTTTTCGTGTTTAGGAGGCTTCATAAAGACTGGGATTGTGTTATAAACGGCGCCAACTTTGGAGCAGGTCCAATAAATCCAATGCGAGCTGGTACTCACTGTACGACCCACTGCTTGCTGCTGGTGAAATCGTACTTTGGAGAGTAGATGAAGGGAAGACGAAAGTAGAACATCAAGTAGAGGATCAATGGACCGGCGCACTCTGCTAGGAACACCTGAAGTGACAGAAGAGACACACAAAAAAACACCTTTTAGATAAGATCAACATAAGCATGAAAACGACAGCTTACTGCAGTTTTTTATTCTACATGAAGGGCGCTGTTTGAATGTAACATATGCAGTTTAAGAAGATGTGCATCTGACACCGGCGGGGCGCCGACTGCCTTTGACGGGTCAATGAAAACTGACACCGGCGTGAACCGGCTCCTCCGCCGGCTCACGTTGCCGATCCACCTTTAATCAAAAAAACAGTTGCTCTACTTCTGCTAAAGTCGGGACAGTGGTGCTGTACCAAAGTGGGACACAAAGCCAATGAGAAAATAAAACATAAACTTGAAAGGCAAACGAGAGTGACGGGGAAGGAGACTCCTGAATCAGCGCCTCCGGGTGCCCGGGAGGTGGCTGCCCTGAGCCCTGCTGGACCACCTTCTTCAGCAACATTAGTCTCAAGCCCAGGGTGGCGCTGGGGTGAGGGCTGTGTTGTGTCAGGGTGAATAAAGAGGCATAGTAAAAAGCGAGTGACAGGACACGGGGATAAACACCTTTGGGAGAAATGGGGCCATGAGATTATGTGTCCTGGGGCAGAGGACAGACAGGGCAGGAGGTGGGGAAACGTGAACCACAGCAAATCCCCTCTCTGTCAATGAGGCCTGATATTTATATTCACGGTGGTAGAAACTGGGCGTGTTTATGTTTAAAGCCCAAGAACATTAAATAATCGTGCAAGTGGCTTTGCACGTTTTTGAAAATTAGGTACGAACGACGCATATGATGCAAACTGTTGTGCAAAGCAAGATGTTTCAACCAACTACTGAGCTGATGAGACAGCTGTGGGTGAATCACTTGCACAAGCAAAGCTGTCAAACGTGGGCTTAAAAAAAGACCACAAGTTATTACATTGCATTGTGCAAGTGATTTTTCTGTCCAAAAGATCTATGTCGAAGGATCTTGAATATTGGAGCTAAAATGAACGACTTCAGCGTCACAATATGAGCTGGTTAAAACATGCAGTACCACTGTGTAGTCATAAAAGCTGCGTGTGGGTGTCCACTCACTGTCCCCCACGTGAGCTGGGGTCCGAGGTCATTGAAGTAAAAGCTGGCTGTGGTTCCCACTGGAAGTGTTTGGAGAATTTCTTCATCCCTGAGACTTTTACCCTCTGAGAAACATGACAGTAACAACCATCAGATTTCATCTCAACGCCAAGAGATCATTTGATCTGAATAAATGAGTTAAAAAGTCAAATGTGCCGGCGGATTTACTTGGATCCAAGCGCAGAGACTGTCTGGCTTGATACCACTTTGGATCTGTCATAAAAAAACAAAAGAAAAACAAAAAAAAAACTTCACTCTTCTTAAATCATTTTATTGTTTTGTTCGTTCATCACTTCGAAAGCTTGTTTGATTAACTTACATGCTTTGTGAAACAAAGCTTTAATATCCAAAACAGTGGCAGTTGGTTCCACCTACAAGCGAATTGTAAAAATATAAAAATATTATTGTCATGAGCTTTATTTTTCATGACAACTCAGTGACAATAAAAAAAAATCAAGCACTAAAAATACACACAAACAATTACAGTATTTATCATTTTCCTTTAGTTTGCAGTGTCTTTCCCTTTAATTTAACTCAAATGTATCAGTGTGCAACCACAATCTGATCTTTCCTTTGAGCAAAACTCTACACATTTATATAAGCTGCTAATCATTTATATCTCTGTGATGGATAAACGCAGCACAGGCATGTGCTGCAACTGCAACAGAAAATTCCATGCAGATGAAATAGGAATTCTCACCTCCTAAATGCAACCCTCCCTCAACAAGCACATAACTGATGACTGCATTGGACCGGGGAAGTAGATGATTGCCTTTAAAATGACTTTTATGCTCAAAGGGATGACTTTGACTAACTACTTTTACCGCAGGGATAAGTTTAATCCATGAAACTTTTAGCCTTGCAGCCTCGATTCTGATTGTATTTGGAATCAGAATCATATTATCAGTCTTCTTGATTATTATAGTCAAAGTAAAAGGCGAGTAAAATAGAAAAAGCTCCATCATCTTGACACCTACCTTGTCCAGCAGCAAGAGTTTCTCTCTAGTCTTCAAGTCCACAATCTCCACTTCAAAGTAAACAATCCTTTTAGCCTTTTTGGGTTGTTTTGGTTTTGGCCTCGCCACAGGCTTCTTCTCCACTTCTGCCACATTTGCGTTCTTCGCCTCTAAGGCAAGTAAATCCATGACACTGTGTGATCCCAACACTCAGCCTGATGAAACAATCTGTGGCAGTGCAGTTACACTGGTTGTCTTTGGCTGGTACGTGTCGCAGGTCGTAGCTCCTGTCCAGAGGACCGTCTGTCCAACTCGGGTGTCTTGTGTGGTATCTTTTGGCCCCACTTGATCTCCCTCCAGTGACAGAAAAGTAGTGACCATAAAACCCCTCTTCCCCAGACGAGGAGAGAGACTGAAGCTCAAAGGAAGGGTAGGTCGCAGATCGCTAATTAGACCTGCTCCTCACCTGAAAAGCAGCCTTGCGGAGATCCACAACCCCCCTACATGCAAAAAAAAGCACTGAAGACGAAACTGGAGAGCCCCAAGGCATAATCCATAGTGCGCCATTTGCAAGGCTAAATATAAGTCGCCTGATTTGCTCTGCACCAGCTTGGTAACCTTGGGAAAGCTGCATGTAGCTTTAACACTGACAGATGCCAATATGCTCTTATTAGGCTTGTAAGACAGATGTCCCGTCTGCTTTGTCCCACACTTAGGTTGCACAGTGACAGGCCACAACTGAAATGCCTGATCTGTCAGGTGAAAACCTCCACCTGCAGGCAAGGACCCCCACCCCTCCACCTTTTTATTGAAGAAAGGAAAACATGTTTATTCCAGGCTCTGCATTGGTCAAGGTTTGGGTGCTTTATCATTGATAAAAGACTTCAAAGTGTTTGGTGGCGGGAGGAGTGAGAACAAAACGCTGATTGGAAGATCAGAAATGCCGTTCGTCGCATCAGGTCAACTTATTGCACATGGCCAAGTGCATATCTATGTACTATGGTCTATTTATAACAAGCAGGAAGCAGCACAAGCCGGCAGTAAACAGTGGGGGCATGCATGCCAAGATCATGTTTGAGCCTGGGATTGCAAAAATCCTCCTATTGAACATTCTCACGCATGATGATAAAGAGAAATGTGAATCATGAAATATAGCCTCAAATATGTGCTGAAGTGGAGATGTTTTTTTTCTCTCTCTCCCTGAGAAGTTCACTTTTTTGTGAGATACTGATCTCTAATCTGCTATATCAGGCTTTGGAATCAGTTTTCTTTGAAGAAAACTCTTTAAAAAAAAACAAAAAACTCCTGATGTTCATAAATGATATAAAGCATTTTAATATTCTTTAGAATCCTAAATTTTTACAGTGTAATTAACAATATCACTGACTCTGATCTATGATTTTTAATGGATGAATCCAGTTTGGAGAAAGCCTTTTTGTTATAATAATTTTTTGTTTTCATGCAAGATGTGCCTTATAAAAAAAAAACTGTTTTGATTTGAACTTGCGGTTATTTATTAACTTAACTGTCTTCAAAACGTTAGTTTTTTTTCCTGAGCCAGAGCACATTTTCTTTTTTGATTCTTCACAACATCTTTAATGTACGTCTTACCCCTCTGTCTATACCCATTAGCTGCCAAAAAAAAACAACAACAAATTTTAGCTGACCACCTTAATCATTTTCCAGAATTGACAGGTTCCAGTTACAAATGCAGCCTAAGGGTGGGGGTGGGAGAGGTGTCTTCCTTGTGCCGGTCCCACTCCTGGATAAATGCAAAGTTGTGATAGGAAGGGCATCCGATGTAAAACCTACACCAAATAAACAATGATGCAAGTCACGAATCTGATTTCCATACCGGATCGGTCCAGGCCCGGGTTAACAACCACTGCCATCCTGTGCTGTTAACCTGCAGGGTGCTGATGGAAGAGGAGAAGAGGGGGAAGGCATGTTCATAGGCAGAGAGAAGAAGAAAGTGTAAAAGTTTATGAGGTGCAAAACCTCATAAACTATCTCAAAACACAGAACTTATTATCCTACACCTCACATATTTATTTTGTAACATATTTACACTTTAGTTGAACAGAAAAGTACCTCAGATGTAGAAGTTTTGTCTTCTTTTACAGTCTAAAGTCCTCTATTGATGATTATTTCATCAAGCCTGGACATAGTTTGTGTAGGTATCTGTGTGCTTTTTTATTGTTTCTTTCTTTACTAAAGATTAATCTCCACTGTACAACCCACTGGAAACATAACTTTGCGCCTGCTCAAACACAGTAGCCAAATGTTTAAAGATTAAACTCCAGACAGACTGATACAACTTTTTTTTACTGGACTTTTATGCAGGCTAAACTTGCGAAGCTATCTTAACTGCAATAATTTGTATGAAGCATCTTCTCATATCTTTATCTGTCACAGTTTAACAAATAAAAATAGAATAACATGAGTAGACATGTAAAGTAATATGCATTAATATTGGATGCTTCAGCAACTAATCTATGTACAGTATGTACTGTCTAACTAGTTCAGCGTTAATTGTTAAAGATGAGTCCCTCCCCTTACGGGAAAGCTGCATACATTCTTGGTTTAAAGTAAATATTGAATATATGATACTTCATAAACAAAATCATTCAGAAATAGAAATAAGACTAGTTTCATTCAGAGGAATAGGCTTGTTTAGTGTGTTTAATTCAAAGACACTCAACATGGTTTTAATTCTGAGGCAAGCACATACACTTCCGGATGTTTACAACAATTCCAAGCGAAACCGGAAGTTGTTGGGAGCTTGTCCTCTCGACGCGGCACTAATGTGACATTCATGTAGCCGCACGGCTTTTCCAGAAGTTTCCTCGTACCGTTTCCCTGCAGCGCGCCGGCAACTCTCGCGCACATCGTTACGAACAAATACTTTAATATTGTTTTCTTTACGTTAAATTACATTTTATTCTCGTCTCCGTTTACAGCAGAAAGTTATCTACCGGCTGTCTTGACTATATTGACAGCTATTGTCCACAGAAGTAAAAGCAGCTGCGGCAGCGGTGGAGTAACTTTTATTTTATTTTATTTATTTTTACCTAAATACACGAGCTACTGGATGTGTTGACGACGTGGACGATGTTTTTATGAAGACGGGGAAGAGCTGATCGGCCTTTGTAATGGGTAAAGATTACTATAATGTGCTCGGAATAAGCAAAGGCGCGTCCGAAGATGAGATAAAAAAGGCGTACAGAAAACAAGCACTGCGCTTCCATCCGGACAAGAACAAGTCAGCCGGCGCTGAAGACAAATTCAAGGAGATCGCCGAAGCTTACGATGTCCTCGGTGATGCCAAGAAAAAGGACATTTACGATCGCTATGGAGAAGAAGGTACATGAACTCATCATCCAGCTTACATGTAGCTCTTGCTGTTACTTTGCATGACCTTCAGCAAACCAGTACATGTGCATAATTTCATTTTCAGATTGTGTTACGTCTAATTAATATACACATACATGTTTGCAACCTGTCTTTGGGTTTTCATGCGTCTTTCTGCAACAGTTAACGTACAATGAAAGCGCGTGTTCAACAGCTGAAGCTGGAGAAGCTGCTGGAAACATCCAGCTCTAGTCTCTTCCTCTGTTTCAGCTGATGACCCGCTTTAACGGCTCAAAAATACACATATTTGTACTTTTATACTTTCATCCTACTGCTACCTTTTATATATGTTACTGAGAAATGACATATAAAGAACATCCAAGTTTCAGCTGGTAATTAACAGTGTCATACTCTTTATTTCTACAGAGGTTTCCTTACAGATCTTTGATGTTTTCTCTTGTTCCTTCTTCTTGAACAGGATTGAAGGGATTAGCTGATGGTGGAGGACACAGTGGTCCCAGTTACAGCTACACCTTCAACGTAGACCCTCATGCCATTTTCGCAGAGTTCTTTGGAGGCCGTGGCCCATTTGATCACTTCTTTTCACAGAACGGAGAGGATGACATCAACATCAACGATCCCTTTGGCACATTTGGCATGGGAGGAATGGGCGGCTTTCACAGATCCTTCAAATCCCACCCAGGAGGCTTTCACAGTGCACGTGCGAAAAAGAAAGACCCACCAGTGGTGCACGAGCTGAAGCTGAGCCTTGAGGAGGTTTTCTCAGGCTGCACGAAAAAGATGAGGATTTCTCGCAAGAGATTGAGTCCTGACGGCTGCACCATGCATAATGAAGACAAGATTTTAACAGTGGACATCAAACGTGGCTGGAAGGAGGGCACAAAAATCACGTTTCCCAAGGAGGGCGATGAAACGCCTACCAACATTCCTGCAGATGTGGTGTTTGTGGTCAAAGACAAACCTCATGCTGTGTTCAGAAGAGAGGGCTCTGATATAATTTATCCTGCAAAAATTTCTCTTCGAGAGGTGAGTACTCTGCCATTTGTTCCTTGAAGTGGGAAACACGAAACAAAATGTTTACGGTTGCTCTCCTCTTTGCCTGTCTCCAGGCGTTATGTGGATGCACAATTAACGCCCCAACTCTGGATGGCCGGACCATCACTTTGACCTCCAGAGACGTCGTCAAACCCGGGACGAAGAAGCGAATCACCGGAGAAGGGCTCCCTCTGTCCAAATGCCCTGAGAAGAGAGGTGACATGATTTTGGACTTCAGTATTAAATTTCCAGACAAACTGGGCCAAAGCACACGCGATGCACTCGAGAAGATTCTTCCCATGTGACTCCTCTAAAATATGACAGGTTAACATTTCTAATGACTCTGCTGAGTAGCGTCACATTTTGGCCTAGATGACCAAGGCTCAGGGTAGATTTTATTTTTTTCCTTCAAGCTGTGTTTAACTGAACTGTCTGAACCCCAACTCTGTTTTTGGGTGAGAGAGGAAAAACTAATTTAAGGTGTTTTTATTTTTTTTCTTCTTCAAGAAAATGCTTTGAAAAGGTCACATAAATTACATTACTTATCAAACTGGAAATTTGATTTCTACTGAGAACTTGCTTTCAAAGCAAACATTTTTGGGAGTGCTTTAAGATAACGCGCAACCTCCTTACCTATATGTCAAGAGCACTCGAGTACACAACACTGACCTTATTGAGAGACTAAACTTTTAATAGATCTTTCTTTTATAGGGTCATTAAAATTCACCGTTCCCACTTCCTTTTAAAGCTACGATCTCCAAACTGAAATGATACAGACTTATTGATTTTCATTTACGATTAAGATGTGATGACATTACACATGACTGAGGCCGAGGAGTTCCACATTGTGGGGCAGCAGTTCACATCCAGCCCTCTAGGGGGCGGTGCTGGATTCCCTCCCAGCTGAGGCCGCAGGGAGGTGGGGGTGGGGAAGAACCAGGAAAGAGTCCTCTCTGGACATGTGACCAATCAATCACTCTACAGTTTCTACAGATAATATTTAGGAAAGTGAAAGCACTTCTAGCAAATCTAACGGGTACTGACAGAAGTCTGACAGCAAAACCGTTAAAGATGGCACACGATAAAATGTTTACTTTGTACACAAAATCTCTATGTAAATATTTGTTGGAAGACAAATGTGTGCCAAACAGCTGTCCCCCTGTAAAATACGTGTGTTTTAAAAGCATCATCAGTGTGTATTCTGTCATGTAGGATTCGTAACTGCCGCTGCTTAATTTGTAACTTGTTAAAATGTATTAAATACATATGATCTTTTCTATAAATATCATATGTATTTGATACTTGAGTTCCTGCTTATCCGTAATTAAAAAAATCACTTTTTATTTTGTTTTGTTTTTAACCAAAAACAGTATAGTAAGTCTGGTGAATCAGGTGAAATATTACAGACATTACAATGTGTAAAGAAATGTACCCCTCTTATTAAAATCCCTGTAATATTAAATTTTGTTTGACTATTCTGTATTGTATCCTGACATCTAAAAGCATTCACACCAGGATGGGCGCTCTGATCATGAGTATTACACATTTTATTAGGAATCCTGACAAACGTCAGGACTTTGTTCTATATTATGTTGTGGTAATGATAATAGTTATGACTGAAGAACTATTTTAGCACCAATGCCACTGTCAGGTGTCTGGACAGGCTTCATTTACTGCTTCATCCTGCTCCAGCTGGAATCTGGAGTTTCTACAAACATGTTGTTTAACATGGATGTAGAGATGTGCAATCTTTGTAGTTTCACTGTGTGTAAAATGTTGGGTTTTTTCAGGGAAAATGTTAAAATATTCATTTGTTTATGTTTTAAAATCTCTAGTTGAGATTTTAATTGCTTTGATTTTAACAAAAATGTGCTTATGGACTGATTTACAGGGTGGATTTTTTTTTAAATTCCTTTCTTATGCTGTGATAATCTGCACTTCCAATTATTAAAGAAACTGGCTAACAAACATGCAAAAATCTGCTTGGGCTGCAACCCGTTTAATTTTGTAAGGAGAAATGATTAACTCATTCATTTTAAAATACGTGTTATAACACATTCACAGTAAAAGTAATCTTAATGCAAAGAGGATCAATGTGATCCAAATCAATACACTCCATATTTGTCTATGAATGACCAAATATATCACGGCTGAATCCAATTAATTATCAGATTATTATTTTTATCAGACCAACAAATAGCCTGGTGTCTTCATAGAAACACTAAAGTTATTAAAAATAAAATCATTTGTTTTTGTCACATTTTTTTGGTTTGTTTGACAGGATTCTACATTTTCTAAAAAAAACTCAGGCTTTTAAGATTAAATGTGAAACAGTTAATATGACTCATGTGATTAATTTAAACGCGCAAACACTCTCTTGACCTGCAGTTTGTGCTTTAATGTTGAGGTTTCACCGGAAACGCGCGCAGGACTTTGTCTTATCTTTAATTTCGGTGAAAATTACACCTGGGGGGTTCAAACCTGAGATATTTAATACGAGTGAAACGTTGATAGCGGTTAAAAGTTATTTACTAGTAAACTATGATCCGAAGGCTTGCTTAACAGTCGTCATTTAAAGTATTTTAGGAGGATTTTTACGTTCTGACTGTTGTAGTTACTCGTAATGACCACTGGACGGCAGTCACAGCTGCCCTACGGTCCACGGGGCCATAGGCTGGGTCACACTTATGCAACGCTTTAAAAAGAAAAGAAACGTCCTTACCCGGGTTTACCAAGCGCTTTACGGCGTGTTTTTCCTCTACCCATTCACACCGAAACAAAGACACTGCAGTGCTTATTATACAGCAGCGATTTCATGTTTTATAGAAAGCTTTCATATATGTTGGACTCAGTTTTGCAAACTTTACAGTTGGAAAACTCAACCCATTATCACCGACCCTCACCGTGAACTTAACTTGTGATTAAATACATCACAGAAAATGAGTAAAGGTTTTAATCGGAATCAACGGTATTTCATTGTGTCCACTTTTACATCGCAGTTACCAGTAGTGACCACCAGAGGCATTAAAATTGTGATTGTAAAATACATTGCACATACATTAATGTGAGAGAAACGCATCCGCCTGTTTGTCAATCAAGAAAGCAAACTTTGTGATTACAATTATTTTCGCTACACCACTTTAATCCACTCGTTTATTTAAAATCTCGAGTTTCTTTTTCTGTTGTGTTCACATCAGTTTGAGGACCGCGTAAAAAGAAAAACGACGTCCTTGTAGGGGGTGGGGATAAATATAATCAACGGCGTGGAGAAAACCCTTTCAAAACTAATAAAATGCGTCCCATTTTATTGCCATAAATATCCAGACACTGTATAGTAAACATATCACGTCCGCGATTTACCCGCAGTTGAAGAAGAAAAGTTAAATCTCCAGCAGATTTGTTTTGAAAGTTGATGTTTACGAGGACACGTGAAGGGGTCGTCGCACCACCCCTGCTGGGCTGGCACAAAGCTAAACCTTTAACAGCGTAAGACACGCGTACGGTCATTGTAATTACTGGCCAGACTGATTGGGATGAACCTGGCAGTCTAAAGCAGAGGAGTAAATATCCTACATCTGCCCTGTAGGCGTTTCTCTGGCGCTCAGCGTTTGCGCCGTTAGCAGACGACGCTAACAGGAAGGCGCCGCCTGCTCCGGTAAGAACGACTTCTGCCGTGTTTCCGCTCTCAATTAACGATAAAGATGATTAACACGACTACTTCAGAAGTGGTAAACACGCAAAGGGGATATGGGGACTGCGTGCCTGCTGTGTGGCCGCCGGTTTAACTGGCAGACTGAGCTGTTGTCAGTGTTTGTGATGCTTCAAGCGGAGGACGGCTAATGGCTAATTTTAGCCTTTCTGTCCCGCCGTGATTGTCCGATCTGCTGCCGACTTATCCTCACTTTACTGATTTTAATGTGCTGCAACACATCATTTTGTTACGTTAGCAGCGGAGTCTTCATTTGAAAATGGCCCAGTAGAGCCACACATCTATACTTTCTACGGGATGCCGCTGTTATGCTGTGTGGACGCCCGCACACGACTGAGTTTGCGTCTGTTTCTGTTTCTGCAGCTGCAGATCTTCCTCTTCAGGCTGCTGGACTTCACAGATCCAGCTATGTGATCTGCTCTGATGTGTGGACTCTTGAACCCATACAGTGCCTGGCCGAGTCCGCATTTGAACCTGCGTTGGGGACTGCTCTGTCACTGTGACGTAAGCACCCCACAGACCTGTAGCTGGGATTGTAGCGTCACTCCTCCACGATGCCCCTGGGACTGGGAAGAAGGAAGAAGGCATCCCCTTTAGTGGAGAACGAGGAAGCGGAGCCCATCCGCGCAGGCCTCAATGTGGCGGGCATGGAAGGCCTGGATGGAGGAGTAGTTGGACTTGGGGAAGGTGCTGCCTCTGAAGGTCTTCCTCCTCCACCTAACAGCATGCGCCCCCGACTCATCTTCCACACCCAGCTCGCTCACGGCAGCCCCACGGGCCGAATCGAGGGCTTCAGTAATGTTAGGGAGCTTTATGCCAAAATTGGAGAGGCCTTTGGGATACCTCCATCTGAGGTATGTCGCCTCCCTCGCAGGGATGGCAGTTTGAACATACAAGTACTTCAGTCTAACTGTGGGAGTTTTGATTGTGGAGAGTTTTACTAATTGTACATTTCCTCCAAAGGTTATGTTTTGCACACTAAACACTCACAAGGTGGACATGGATAAACTGCTGGGAGGTCAGATTGGGCTGGAGGACTTTATTTTTGCCCACATTAAAGGTCAACGGAAGGAGATAGAAGTGTTCAAAGGAGAAGACGCTCTGGGTCTGACAATCACTGATAACGGAGCTGGCTATGCTTTCATTAAGGTAATTAAAAAAAAAAAGCATTTCTGTTGACTCGTGCGTAAATGTGGCCTGTCAGAATTAAGTTGTCACTTTTATAACTGCAAATACGGAGATAGTGGTGATCTTCTACTTTCATGGCTGTTGATCATCGTTGTATCATAAATGTATATATTAAGGTGGATTGTATGTTGGGTTAATAACGTGACGTCTGCTGCTTTTTCAGAGGATCCGCGAGGGAAGCGTCATCCACCAAATCCAGGTCATCAATGTGGGTGACATGATTGAGTCGATCAATGGCCATCGCCTTATTGGCTGCAGACACTATGAAGTTGCCAAAATGCTGAAGGAGCTTCCCAAAGGGAAGATGTTCACCATCAAGCTGGTGGAGCCTCTGAAAGCTTTTGGTAGGTGTGACAGATGGACGCGCCTCCCAAGCTATATTTGTGATGGCTCGATACTCGTCTTCAGGATTTCATAGCCCTACGTGCACTCTCTGGACTGGCACTGTACGCACCTATTAGAGCGGTTTATGAATCCCCAAATGGCAGATGGTGTTGTCATTTGCTGGATATAAACACAGAATATATGCACGTATTTACTAAACTACATGCCTTTTTTAAATTGGCACCCACTGTGGCGCTCAAATGTATAGTTGATTCCGCTAAATTACATTACTAATGCATAACAAAAGCCTGAGTTAGTGAAATTATACTCTTAATAAAACGGTTGCAAAAGGGTCTCAAATAAACAGAAACTTATGTAGTTACTTCAAGCTCAGGCATTAATTAGTCTAAATCTTTAATGAAGGCCAAAGCATGACAGGCCGACAGGGCGTGACTCTCCACTCTTGTCACTTGTGAAACATTATATTTGTGCTTTTTTGTGTAGATATGATCAGCCAGAGGTCTGGAGGTTCCAGGTCAGGATCAGGGGTTCAGCTTGGGACCGGCAGAGGAACCCTTCGACTGCGCTCAAAAGGTCCTGCCACCGTGGAGGAACTGGTGAGACGTGTGCACGTCTTTGTGCTGTTTGGCTGTAAATATTGTGTCTCATTTGAGTGTGTGTCTGTAAAAAAATAAAAAAAAATAAAAATGTTGTCCCCACAGCCTTCTGCGTTTGAAGAAAAGGCCATCGAGAAGGTGGATGACCTGCTGGAGAGTTACATGGGCATCAGAGACAGCGAGCTGGGTGAGCATGCTTGTGTCTGCCGGCTGTAAAGGGATGTAAAAGTTCAAATCCTTGTTAACTAAAGGCCTGCTCTTCCTCCTCAGCGGCCACCATGGTGGAGCTGGGAAAAGACAAAAAGAACCCAGACGAGTTTGCTGAAGCTTTGGACGAAACCCTGGGAGACTTTGCCTTCCCGGATGAGTTTGTTTTCGACGTCTGGGGCGCCATCGGAGATGCTAAGGTTGGACGGGTGTAAGCGCTGAAACTAATGGAGCAAGACGACCAGAGTGTGTGTCTGTGTGTCTGTGTGTGTGTGTGTGTGTGTGTGTGTGTGTGTGTGTGTGTGCGTGCACCCGCAACATTCAGCACTACTAGAAAACGCCACCATCATGAGTCTTTTTATTCCAGTTTACACTCCTATTTTTGCGCATTTGAACCCTTTTGGGAGACAACGTGGATGGTCCAGTTCCAGGGAGAGGAAGGCAGCTGTGAGGACTTCCTAAGTGCTTATATTTGTCTTCCAGCTTTTCCAGAAACTACAAGCACGCTGATGAGCATTTCCATCACTCGCATCACGTGACCCTGCATGTCGTCGTCGTAACTGGCAGTGGGACCAGTGCACCATACGTTTCTGCAATGGGAGATATGAAAGGCAGATCAATCTTTTTAAACAACTAGAAAGAGGTGTTTTCCCTCCCCACACTGCTCTTTGTTGCACTGTACTGTAGACCAACAACAGGGGGGGAACGTAGTTTTGCTCTGTACCTCATCTGCTGGGTTTTTGCACAATACAAGACTTCCCTGAATTGCAGTTTATCTCATCGTTGGGGACCCGTTTAACAAGCATGCGCTCTGATATTTTTATTTCTCTCCATGGTGAAATCTTCTGGTTTCATGCACTTTTTTTCCTTTTTTTTTTTTTTTTTTTTTTAATTATTAGGTCAAAAGAAAAAAAATGGTTGCAGAAGAGACATAAAATATTGTAACTTGTTACTAAAAGATTAGTGTGTTTTCAAAGTTGGCACAACCCATGCTGTGATGAAGTTACTGTGCAGAAAATGGCACATTTCCTGTCTTTCATACGTTTTGCAGCATTAAAAATATCAGTGTTAACTGTTATTGGAGGACAAACTACGTGAACGAGGAGTAGAACGATTTGTGGACTGTCAGCTTTTTTTTTTTTTTTCCTTTTTTTTTTAATATATATAAGGTGATGTGATGTCTATTTTAAAACAATATTTGCATACCAGATGAAACATTTCATCCTGTGTTGCAACGTTATAACGGAGCAGTATTAGAGAAGGATCAGTAATAGGTTGGAGTTAGTGCAAAAAGAAGAGGAAAAACACTGTCAGGAAAAACAAAACAAAAAAAAAAAACATCTTAATTTTTCTGTGTATTTTGTTGACAGTCTTAATTCTGGTGTGTGAACTTTAAGTAAAAAGAGAGTGAAATAAGCAGGCAATGTTGCACTAACTACTCAGTTTAGGTAAACACAGGTCTTAAAAAAAAACAACTTTTTTTTGGTGTTAACCTTTTCAGTATATTCAAATGTATGAAGCTATTTTGTAGTTTTGTTTCATTCCTCAGAGTTAATGAATATCTTTTTGGGTGATGTGATGAAACTGATGCTCGAACACTGTAACACTAAGAAGAAAACATTATTTTCATGGCTTTGTATTACACTGATGTCAATGTCCAAATATAATGCAATAACTGTACCTACTGAGCAGTTTTCCTTCTGTTTTTGAAAATGGTCATTTAGATCATATTATGCAACGGCTGTGTCCACTTCTACGAAGAGCTGGATTGTTTTCCCAGATTCGTAGAAGCCACCTGAAAGGGTGTTTCGTCTCACTCCTGTGTCATCCTAAAATATGTATAACATTTAACTAGCCAATGAAATCCCTGAGTGTAAGCAGACTGTTAGAGGGTAAGATGATCCACCTTGGTTTAACTTGATAGTGCTGGTCAGGCTTGCAGGGGTCACTTACAGGCCTCTGTCAGTCTGACCCACACTGGCAGCATGTTAAGACTATAAACATGGGCTGAAACCCACAGGACCACTCCTAAGTGCTCCTGTGGAGTAATGTGCAGCCACTGAGGGGTGGTGATGTGTCCATTATTTACTTGGAGTGAAGTAAACCAGTTCTGCCAGTCCTTGTTGATGTATAACCCTGGTTGCTCATAAAGCGTGCCCAGATTACTTTCTGGACTCCCTGGGGAGCACATTTTCCTAACAGACTGCCGAGTCTGCATCAGACAACCACATCTGCAAGAGCAGCTCCCGACTACAGGAACCAGTCATGTCGCTTCGTCCCCGAGCTTCGTCCCAGCCCGGAATGCTTTCCCTCCTGCCAGGTCACAAGGGGATTTCGTCCCTCCGACCGCGGGCTGTGTCCTCGCGCTCGGGCTCCATGCTGGAAGAGGAGCTGTCCTGTCCCGTCTGCTGCGAGATCTTCAAGGAGCCCGTGGTGCTGAAGTGCAGTCACAGCTTCTGCAGGGCCTGCCTTCAGCAGTTCTGGAGCAAGAAGAAGGCCCGGCGCGAGTGTCCTGTCTGCAGGAGGAAGTGCTCTCTGACGGAGCCCACGGTCAGCCTGGCGCTGAAGAATGTGGCTGACACCTTCCTGAGGGAGCAGGAGCGGAGGACAGCTGCGGCTGGGATAGGGGGAGGAGAGGAGGCAGGGGTGGTGGAGGAGAAGTGTGTCGCACACGGGGAGCTGCTCAAGCTTTTCTGTATGGATGACTTGGAGGTCCTGTGCTGCGTGTGTCACACCTCTAAGAAGCACCAGGGACACAGAGTCTGTCCCTTGGAAGAAGGAGCCCAGGATCTCAAGGTAAAGCCCTTAGGACGAGAATCCCTCATTTTAAGAAGTTTACATTACTGTTCTTTCTAAACATACTGAAAATCAATAGTTAAAAATGACAAAAGGCACATGCTGGAACCCCTCCAGTAAAGAAAGAAAAACCCACGACGGTCACTGAAATAATTTGTAATAGACAAAAGTATTAATAAATAACTGAACAATGAAACTCAGACTTTGCTTTTAAACTGTTTAAAACAAGCAAAAACAAATGAAGCTGGCTGGCATAAAAAAAAGTCATTTCTGTGCATCCTTTTGAGCCAAATACAGCAATTAAATGATTTCACATGACCTGCAACTAAGACCAGACTCTCTGACACTGAGCTGCACATTTGGCCCAAGAACGCTTTGATAGTCTTGACGGCTCATTGGACCTGCACAAATTTAACATTTAATGGTTCTGTTGAACCAGAATTCAAAAGCAGCGTCTGATTTTCATTAAGTCATTGTTCAGTGCCTTATGATCTATTATTACTTTTTGTCTGTTTCAAGTTATTTCCGATCTTCAGAGGATCTGAAGACATCTTGACACTCTCTGTACCTTTACCTCTCAGGCGGAGCTGAAAAAAGATCTGATTCCTCTGAAGAAAAACCTGCGCCGCCTGTATGAAGCCAAGCAGGAGTGTGATGACGCAACTGTGCACATCAAGGTATAAATAAACAAATCCACGAAATGACGGGACCAGCATGACCGATGACGTTACTGTGACTGAAGTTGAGCCACACATTAAACTTCGAAGGTGTTTCTGAGATCCTAGATGATATAAAAATATTGTTGGACAGTATTTAAGGTGTGTGATTTAATGGTTTTTTAAATATGTAGGATTTGTTTGAAGTGTTTCAGATGGTGGTAGATCAAGAAAATTGTGCTAATTACATTTTTTTTTTCCATAATCTTAATTAGTTTAGTACCCACAGGAAGATGGATGAGGGAGGAAATGCAAACAGAGACTCAACCTCATTCTTTTCACCACCCATGAACCATCTGAGATACTTTAACTACACCAAGTCAGTCTGCAAATCAACTTCAAAATAGAGCCAGCCATCAATCCGTTTCCGATCCCGTCCTCAGAGGCGTTCAGTTGCATTCTAGTTGCTTTCACGCTGGCCATCTTAGTGTCACCGCCACGTGCAAACAGTGGAGACGTGATCCTGTTCCCATTAAACTGGACACCTTGTGTCCTTCAGCTTAATTATTGCCAGTAGAGTCAACTGGGCTTCTGCCTGGGTTGTGTAGGAACCAAATGGCCTCTGGGAATAGGTGCAATGAGCCACATTCCTTACGCAAATCCAAATCCTGGAGACGGGGTTGAATGGCTTCTTCTTTAAACAAACGTACACTGGTTCTAAATCTGGTCCAGTACTTTGGCATGCAGCCCCAGACAGGGTGAAAATGTAGGTACTACTTACCCTCTGGTACATGCTGGCCCTTATAACTGGGTAAAAAATAGAACATTATTCTGCGTTTTTATGCATAAAAGTTGGTTTATTAAAGGAAGAGCTGTAAAAAAGTAGAAGCTGAAGTAGAAAAGCATGAAGTGCACTACTTTGTATTTCTATCGTGGTAGAACCAGACTCAGGCCACAGAGAAGCAGATCAGAGAGGAGTTTGAGGAGCTGCGTGATTTTCTCCAACGGGAGGAAGAGGCACGACTCGCAGCCCTGCGACAGGAGGATGAGGAGAAGAAAGAGCTGGTGAGGAAGAAGTCGGACCACATCAGCAGAGACATCCTCACCTTTTCTCATGCTGTCATTGCCGTTGAGAATGAGCTCGCATCCGGCGACGTTCCGTTTCTCCAGGTGTGCAGTTTTTTTTTTAAGTCTTTTTATATTCTTTTCTTAGTGGATGTCTGATCCATTGTTTGAAATTCCCTGTCATGTCCTTTCAGAATTATTCCAGTACAAAGAACAGGTAGGTTTTTCCTTTTGATTTAAGCTCTGCAGCATCAGATCAGTTTCATGACTCGAGTATTTGGAATTGTTTGATTCCTGCTGGTTTTTCCTCTTCACTCAGAGCGCAGATCCCACAGAAAGATCATGAAAAGGTTTCAGGTGCTCTTCTGAATGTGGCCAAGCATGTCAGTTCCCTCAAATACCACGTGTGGGCGAAGATGCTGGAACTGGTTGACTACAGTGAGTGCCCTCTTGATTTTGAGGTTTGATACGGTTCAGAAGAACGGCTCTGAAGAAAGAGAGCACTTTTTCAACAAGATTTTCCCTCCACATCTTTTGCTGAGTCATCATTCCAGCTCTTTTCTTCTTTTCAGCACCCATCACCCTGGACCCCAACACTGCTTACTCCTGGCTGTCCCTCTCCTCGGACCTCACCAGCGTAGCCAACAGTGGATCGCTGAAGCAGCTCCCAGACAATCCCGAGCGTTTCGGCCACTTCGTGTTTGTTCTGGGATCAGAGGGCTTCACGTCCGGCCAACACGCGTGGGAAGTTGACGTGGGCGATAAGGTGGACTGGATGCTCGGGGTGGTCAAGGAGTCCATAGACAGGAAATGCCACATCGCGGGCTGTCCCGAGGGCGGCTTTTGGATGATCTCCCACTACGAGGGCGAGTACTCAGCCATGACGAGGCCCAGCACCCTCCTGCATCTGGAGGACAAGCTGACTCGAGTCAGGGTGCAGCTGGACTACGAATCTGGAGAGGTGGGCTTCTCCAACGCAGTCAGCATGAAGCCCATCTACACCTTCACTGACGTCTTCACTGAGAAGATGTATCCCTTCTTCTGCCCTGGAGCCAACATTAACGGGAACAACCCCAACCCCCTTAAAATCTGCCCTGCCAAGGTGGCCGTGTGGAACAGTGCCACCTGGTGATTTGTGAGCATCTCGCAGAGGGACATGAGTGTTTTTCCAGATTACAGATATTCAATCCCATCCATGCAGGTGTTTGTGTAAAGCAAGGATGATTCAGGATTTCACTTGGGTTCCTGACATGACTGACTGGAGTTTTTAAAGCACCAAGTGTAGCTCTGCCTCCTAATCCAGGAAAACTCCATTCTGCTTCCCAGTCTGGAACGTCAACAGCTGCTGAGCACAAATCTCCCACTAGTGGGAAAAAAACACACACACACACACACACACACACACACACACACACACACACACACACACACACACACACACACACACACACACACACACAAGAGCCCAATTAATTTGAATCTCACGATTCCACGAAAGGACAACATTTATACATGTAATAAATGCAGAATGCTTTCATTTATTCATCTGTTGAGATTAAAATGTCCTTTATGTGAGTATCCTGTTCAGGACAGCAGAAGAGTCAATACCTTACTAACATACTGACATGTAAAAATACAGGGACTGAGCGTGCACTACAAAGAACACATACCAGAAGTTTCTTCAGTTAAATGAAGACGAAACAGAAATAATAGTATTTGGAGTCAAGGAAGAAAGATTAAACGTCAGCACTCAGCTTCAAGCAGTAAAGCTGAAAACCAAGAGCCAAACCAGAAATGTGGGAGTGGTTCTGGACTCAGACCTGAATTTTAACAGCCACATTAAGACAGTTGTGAAGTCAACCTAATATGACCTAAAGAACATATCGAGGATTAAAAGCCTGTCTCAGCAGGACTTAGAAAAGCTTATCCACACCTTTATCTTCAGTGGACTGGACCACTGTAATGCTGTTCTCACGGTTCTCCCTAAAACATCCATCAAGCAGCTGCAGTTAGTCCAGCACGCTGCTGCCCGAGTCCTCACTAAGACCAAGGGACTGGGCCATAGAAGTCCAGTTCTTAGGTCTTTACACCGGCTTCCTGTCTGTCACAGAACAGATGTTAAAATCCTGCCGTTGGTTTCGGACCAAAATACCCCTCCGATCTCCTGGTCCATTATGAACCAACCAGAACCCTCAGGTCGTCAGGGTCACGCCTACTTTCTGTACCCAGAGTTCAAACCAAACACGGTGAGGCAGCGTTCAGCTTTGAAGCTCCTCACCTGTGGAACAAACTCCCAGAATACATCAGGGCTGCTGAAACTCTCATTTGCTTTAAGTCGAGGTTGAAAATCTTTTTATTTACTGCTGCACTTCTCTAATCCACCATAATGCTGCATCCTTTATTTCTTGCATTTAATTTGTTTAATTCTTATGTCTGTCTCTTTAATTTTGGTGTCAAACTTTTACTTTTTAATGCGTTTTTAACTCTTTTTCTGTAAAGCACTTGGTTTGTCTTGTACATGAAATGTGCTATACGAATAAACCTGCATCGCCTTACATATAGAAATCATAAAGGGGTAATATGTTGTCTAAATATGACCCAGATCTGTCTTTCAGTGACATTTTGAGGTGGATCACTTTGAAAGTGTAAGGTTTAGATGTGTTGTGTGGCGAGCGCACTCTTGACAGCCTTATAAATTATATATTATGCATTTGCTACTCTGTGTTTAAGATATGGCTAGACAGTAAAATATAGAGCTGGAACTGAATATTTATTCAAAACCATTTGAATGAAACCAGTTTTGAAGTGAAATCCATGAGAGCTGCTCTGTTGCTTCTGCTTATTTTTTTTTTTTTTAAACATTGAATAACAACAGCTGTTACTGTTTATTTCCTATTTTCATAAACCGCACAGTGACCATGTAAACATTTGACCATTGCGGCCAAAATGTGAAATCATACATCTTGATTTTGATATTGGTTCCTCTCAGTGATTAAATTATCTCCAAGAACAGGCTTGGCTTCCTCCACATTGTTTCCTGACATCCTTTATGGGTTAACTGTGGAGAGCAGCGGGAAGTTCCTCCACCCATGTCACCCCGCAGCCGTTGGGGATGTCGTTGTGGAAAAGCAGGATCACGCTCGTCCCATAATTTATTTTTTAAAGTCGTCCCAACAGGAGAAAGGTGGCGGAGTGGCGGCTCGATTCAGGGTTGAGCTCGAAGAGTTTGCCGCCTCTGAGCGGTAGGTCATAGTGTCAGCAAGGTTGTCACCCAACAGGAAGATGCATCAGGAGACTGGAGGGAACAAGGAAGAAGTGAGAAAATCCCAGTAAAAAAAACAAAAAGACATTTGTTTATAAATGACAAATGAAAGGTCAGAGTTTGAACCAGCTTAACATTTAACTCTACATTCTTGTTCGCAGGGACTTTGACATCAAAACTAATTCCTACTGAGTGCCTTTGGTCGGGAGCGCGGCATCGTTAATCAGCAGGTTGAGACCTCTTGTACATGGGAGAGAGCCAGCCTGTTGGGCATACTGATTTCTGCTGCAAAGGTCAGAGTTGTCAGACAAAGAGAGGAGCATCAGCAGCAGACAATAGCACATGTCAAATGAATATCAGAACACTGAGGTGAGGCTTGGGTGTGTGCGTGACAATGCGTGTGAGCAGGGAGGATTTAATAGACCATAACGAGAGAACAGAGAGTCTTACTCAGGTGACAGCTGAAGTGTCATTCATGCAGTTAGTGAAGAAAAGGCTTCCCCATTCAAAAGATCCGCAGAAGCCCTTGCAATTGCTTCCTCTTCAGCTTAATACATTGTAATATATTGCAATTATGTTTTCTTTTTTTGTCTATACTTTTCTGTTTTGTTTTTTGTTGCCCTGTTTGGGTGTCGTCCACCAATCTGCTGGCCTTTGTTAGCTCTGGTGATAAGAAGCACAGCTCATCCAGCATTTCCTCTGCAGCAGTCTGCATAGTTTGAGTCTGAGTTCATCTGTTTAACTTCATATCCAGTCTTCAACTTGGTCTCACACATGTTCAGAGTTCACTTCGCAGCAGGGATGTGTACGGTTGGGCCGAGATAAGTCCTTTCCACACATTCCAGCAGCCACCCATGATGGCATGAGAAAGCAAATCCAAATGGTGTACGAGCATGCATAATGATTTGTTTTTCTATGAAAATGCGAGGGCAAAGCTGCACAACGAGCCAAGGACCTTCTGGTTACAAGCGTGAAGCAAACGCTGACCTTGCTGTGTATGAATGGTCACGGTAGACTTTCATTAAAACTTGCAGCAGTAATGCTTGATCTTTAGTGATCTTGGAGACATTACTACGGATAAACTAGAGCTATTTGGTCAAAGTCAGACACAGTGTTGATATGTCAAAGCGCAAATAACTCAGGAATGTGAGCTCAGTTAACCCGGCAAAACACACACACACACACTGTCTGATAATTATGTGGTTGGTTTGATATGAAAATTACGTGAATGCTTTGAGTTCAAGGGGAGCTCCTGGAAAGATTCCAGTTAAGCTCCAGATAATTACTCCTAAACAGTAATAAGGCCAGCTCCGTGGAGTGATTTTAGTATTTGCATGTTCTCTTTTTCTGTTATATTGTCTCTAAAACTGTTGGCAGGGAAGTGAGTTTGTATTCCCAGCATATAACCACACCCTTTCTGTGTGAAACTACACATTATGAATTTCTCAGAAAAGCTTTAAAGAGGCCTGCAAATCCTCAACAACAATCAAGCAGAAAGAATGATTTACTTTAAACGGATTAAAATGGACATTTCTTTGAACTGAGGGGCCATGAAATGAAGCCGAGCAGAACGATCCTTAATGCACAGTTTTAATTAGTATTATTAATATTATTTAAATAAATGTGTTTTCTCACTAGAATCCGGTTTTATATCCATTTTTAAATGAGCAAAATCACTTGTCAGTGGATATTTATAGCAATGTGCAGCAGGTAAGTATTTGCAACTCAAACCCTCTCAACACGTTACATAAGAAGCTTCACAAAAGTTGTATTTACTGTTGTAGGAGATGTTACTATATTATATTACAGTTTACAAGCTGTGCACGTTCTGTTTGTCCGTTTTCTGGACTTTTAACATGCATGCCTGCACCCTTTACCCCCACTGGCAGAAGCACAGAGAGAGAGAGAAGGATGTCGGTGAAATCAGGCGAACGATGAACTCAGGTGAGGCCTGTTCAAAGACAACCCACTTAACAAGGACGACGACATACTTCAAACAGCGATGTGCCCGAATGTCCTGCAGTGACGATGTAAAGCTTGCAAACTAATTACGTCCGTTACTGAGACTGACACTTTTTGGACACCTCTGATGCTGGTGAGCATGGTGAGCGTGATTATATGTTTAAAGGTGCAAGCAACTGATAAAAAAGTTTTAGAAAGGCTCTGAGGATCGAAAAGAGAGAGAGAGAGAGAAGAAAATAGTGACTGCGGCACCACTTTCAAATGTGGCGAAGAACAGTGAGGATGACGGAACACACGATGCAGAAAAGGACACGACAAACACGCCTTGACTTTCCTTTGGCAGTATATTCCTTTGGATATCCTGATTAAATTGGCAGTGACTCGTCCTGGATCCATGAGCATACACACACGTTCATTCACAGACTTGTGCATACATAATACATACAGTGGCATGCAAAGCTTTGGGCACCTCTGATTAAACACTTTGCTTATGTCGAGGGGAAAAAAAGCAAACATGCCAGTGACCTTTGAGTGTCGGAGCCACGAGGAAGTCCACGGTAGCTTTTAAGGGATTCCTTAGTTTTGTTTTTCATTAAATTGTGTTCAGTGATATTTGTTCCCTTCTTCTTCTTCACAACAGTCTAGTGTTTCCTAAATTAGCGCCTGCAAAACAAAAACACGATCCCCTTCCTTGGAGATGTGCATGAGATTTGGCTCCACAAACCTCTGCTCATTGTAGTGAAAAGGTTACATGGTTTTAACTTCATCCCAAAGGTCCTCAACATCTCAGCTTGACTCAAACTGTTCACGTTTATTGTTATTTCTCAATAACAACACAGACTAAACGACCTGAAAATGGTTGTTTCCATCTGATGGCTTTTTCCTGCTTTGTTGGTGGTATTAAGAGAGCAAGCCATGGCTGCTGATAATTGTGAGAAGACTCGAGGAGTTAAAGTATTAATAATGATGTGAGATCGGCCCGTTCTTTGCCAAGTTGACTGTTAACAAACAGCAAGTGATCTCAGATCTCAAATAATCAGGGATGCCTAAACTTTGGCACAAAAATGGACTAAGCTCGTGTCAGATGTTGCAAACAACGTTTCACTTTTAACTTTATATGATCATTTCATTTTGTAGTCAAACAATTTACATAAACAGAAATCTTTTGCGTGCCACTGTACATACGTACACGCTGCAGATACAGTACATGTTGTAGTACGTAACATGCACAGACACAGATATAAATACATAAAGTTGGTTTGTTTCGTTTTCTTTTGTTGTTTTTTTTTCAATAAATGCACTTCTGTGTCCACAGCTCTTAGCTTTGAAAATAGGAAGGTGCATAAATAAAACATTCCCATCATGATAGAAGAGGTCCATGCAGTCCGGCTCTGCCTGATGTGCCTTCGGGCTGTCTGCTTTTCCGTTTCATCCTTGTGTGAATTTCACCTTCGTGATTGTGTTGATTTGATATCTCCTCTCTCTCCCAGTGTTGTGGCAAGACTCGAGTCCTTTCTTTTCTTCTTTTTTTAAATGTCTCTCACAGGTGGGTGCTGTCCTGCGTATCAAACCTGTGGCTCTCTGATAGTCCAGTGCTGCACTTCCTGCTGCTCCCCTGATTGGGCACCAGGGAGAGGGGGTCTGGTCTGATCAGGTACCTGCAAATCAGGCAGCAAATGAGAGTTCTGTAATAACTGCGGTTTCTCGCTGTGTTCATTTTCTGTTGCTTTTGTGGTATTGTTTGCTCACACAACATCATGCAGCTCCAGTCGGGTGTCTGGGGAGGGGTTGATAAGGATGTATGACAGTCTGTTTCCTTGGTCTGTCATCCCATCTGACGCAGGAAGAAGAGAGGTTAGTGAGCCAGGAGATAAAAACAGGCACAGGATGCAGAGGAGGCTGTGCTGCATCCGCTCACACAGCAGGAGGATGACTTTAGATGAAAATGGACGCAAGGTGAAATACTACACATCAAAGAGATTTGGGATAGGATATGCAGCATAAAAGGTATTGACGTAGAGGACACTTAGCAGCTGAACACTCACTGAACCCAGTTGGAGAAAGGCCCAAGTGTTTCATCCTCGTTCGCACCAAGGCGTTGAGTTCCTGCCTCTCTGAGCGCCTGAACAGAGTCAGTCTCTGCTGACTGATCCTCTCCGCAGCGCTGCCCGGACCACCTTTGGCTCCGCTGGATCCCCGACCCCCCTTCCTGCTCAGCCGCCGTGCCCACTGCATGCTCTTCCTCCTGAGCAGCGGGTGGTCTGAGGAATGGGAGGAGGTGGATATGGGCTCCGAGGAGGTGGAGTTACGGTGGGCACCAGTACGGGATAGAAGAGGCTCTCTGGGTTCTCTGGTGTCCTCGTAATCCTCAACTGTGATGGATACCTGGGACTGAGATACAAAAACGTACATCTCTTTACTTTTACATCCTTTAATTATACATTTATAAGAATTAATTGTGGTGCTGTGGTGTTTTGGGGTTTTGATTACTTTTACTGGTAAGATTTACACTCTTATTATGAAAATATAACTCTTTATATTCATAAACTGAACACTGCAACCTAAGTTGTATTTGAAGCGCCTTTTTAAAATTGGAAGATAGTTTGGAAAACCTAAAGCCGTTCCCTAAAACCTGTCATTTCTTTGCTGCTGAAAAAAAAGTAGAATTTCAAAATAACCAGCCGAGAGGTCGAAACTTCTGCTTTTCTCATAAATTACTGACGTCTCAAGTGTTTTGAAAATGTTGATGGGACATGTGCATCGCCGCAATCTTATACCAGTCTTTCTTGGGAGAAACCTTTTTGTTTTTTCTTTAATTGTATTTCTCTCAGTCATAAAAGTCTTTAGGAAACTCATTAACTTTAATATAAATCAACTAGAACTTTTTTATCACTTGTTTGTGTTTGAAAGCATATATTTAACGATTTGAAGTGACCTCCACCTCACACATCTTTGTCTCTGTGTTTAGCGCCACCTTTGTATGAAACTACATCATTCAGATTGGTCGGGTACTGTGACATCACAGACCCAGACCAGCGGAGATCTGTAGAGCGTCCTCATCTTTTTTGTGGTATCAATTTCCCATTTTTGCTGCTCTTGTGCATTGATTTCTAATATAATATTAGTAATATAGTTTTATATTATTTTTGTATTATAGTTTTTAGGCAGATAAACTGACTTATGTAACCCATGAAACGCCGGTGATGAAAGAAAAGTGGCCGACCTCGGACACTGGGAGCTTGTGGGCTTCGGTGCGGTAGATGCCAATGGGAATGTCTCCCGTGGAGGAGCATAATTTCTGATAGAGCCGTCCATATGTTCGGATCCACAAGTCGTCTTCTGTGATTTTCATCTAGAAAACAAACAATGCGAGAATCACCGCCCGAGGCACCTCGAAGTCCAAACAAAATGAAACCAAGCTGCTGGTGTTTGGCTACTTACAGCACAGAGGAAGCCCGAGCCGGGCATGGAGTCTAAACCGAGCAGCAGCCTGGCGATGGAGATCATGTAGTCCTTCACGAATGACTGGCAGGGCATCACAACAAACAAGTCAACAGAGAGAGATCTTTATTGGCATTTCGCAGCAAAAGGGAGAAGGATGTTTGAAATTCAGAGTGAGTGTGTCTGAAAAACCTGGTAGAGGAGAGTGTCCAGCATGCTAACGCTGAACACCTTCCCAGCGGCAAAGGGCAAGCGGAACATAAAGACCAGGTTTGACCCTTTCTCTCTCTCTTTCTGGAGATCAAACAAACAGACAATTGCAACTTTTTTTCACACCAAACCGGCTCTCAGAGGAAATCACGAGAGTTTGTGTTTTCTTTGAACCGCTGTTTTATAAAGCTTCTCCCATGTGAGGGAAACTAGACACTTGAGAATTATGTGCCGACAACTGACGTTCGCTATCACGACCAGATACCATCTCCGATGCATCTGACTTGTATCCAGTGCAGAGTTCAACCAAAACATCCCCGTACGGCGAGTAAAAAAACAAAAGTCTTTCTTCGAAACAAAGGCGCTCTCATAATAACCGTTCAGCTATCTGAAATTCATTTAAAAAGATGACGCCAGGCGGCAAATAATTTACTGCATATTGAAAAATATTTTAGATGCCCAAGGTGGAACGGAAAAGATCATTACAGCAAAAGATTAGGTACGGCAAACAGAAAGGCTACAGCATGGATAAATATATCTCTTTTTACATATAGATCATTACTAGTTTGTTAATAATAAGTGTTTTTAATAATGCAGAACATTTAGGGTCTGTCCTGAAGGAATCGAAGTACCAACTTGTTCTGCCGTTACCTTTTCCAGTTTGGACAGAGCCAGGGAGTAGTGGTCTTTGACTTTGAACTGCATGAAGCGCATGTTGGCGGGATGCGTGAGCTCTGTGATGATGCTGAGAGCTGGGAAAAGTCTGGGAGAGAAGAAGCAGACGAGGTAAAACTAAAACACTTCAAGTCAGCGTGTCGGATATCCTAACGAAAACGGACAAATGCAAAACAGACCTGAACAGGGTCTGGACGTTGACGATGGTTTTGGCGTCAGCCATGTAGTCCTCCTCTGCAATCATGGAGCTCTCCTTGTCAACCACCACCATGGTGTCTGCGAACGTAACGCCGCATCGCAGCAAACTGTCCAGACTGTGAAGGGAGCGAGAGGAGGATGTGGGGAAGAAGCATAGAAACGAGCAGAGACTGAAAAGACTGAAACAGAGTCAGGAGACTTGGTTTGTCTTACTTGTCAATGGAGCCCACTGTGTAGAATACCATGGGGAACCAACAGATTGCTTCCAAGAAATCTGCTTCAGGTCTGAATGGGAACACAAATAGACTTAGGAGCCACTTTCATACACAGCTGTTATTTAGCAGATGATTACTCCCTGAACACGTCGAAGGGGTAAAATACTTCACTATGCAAACGAGAAAAGTTGTGGCTCAAACTGACATCCTCTTAGAAAAACGGTCCCTTTTTAAAAAGCTGAAAATAACAGCACTACGCTGGAGTGACTCAGCGTTTTATTGCCTTTTTATTGGATTTCACTCTCATTCGGCCAACTGCGTTTGTGCACCAGCCTCAAAACACAACGCAGCACAGTAGAGCACACTGTCCTGAAAGCATTCGTGTTTACCGTGACCTGAAAACGGTCCCTTTTTTTTTTTTTTTTCTTTTTCTGATCCACGTGCTATTTAAGGAGGAACCAATTTTACCTTGGTGTGAAACCTTGATTTGCAGTGCTGCTGTCATGCTCACAGCTCCAATCATGGACTGCACTAACATGTGCCCTGTTCCTGTCTGAAGCCGAGTTTCCAACAATAGCCACTGCATCCGAACAACAACAAAAAAAAAAAAAAAAAAAAAAAGCCCTCACATGCTCTCCAAAAGTAGCACGATGGGGTTGAGCTCCTTTCTTGGTCGGTAGTAGGCCCGCAGAGGCACAATGAAGTTGTACAGACCGTTTCCTGCACTCTCTGCAGACACAATGATCAATTTGTTTTTGAAGCCGTAGGAGCGGGCATCCTCAAAAGGGATGTGATGACAAGCCTGGGAGAGAAATGTGGGGGATTATGGCTCTGTCATCTTATCAAATAAGGATAATAAGGATAACAAGTGATTTAAGTTGCATACCTTATCCATGCGCAGGCAGCAGAAAGGCATCTTTTCTTGTAGGAGATGGCACAACGTGGGCGAGCTCCCTATGTATGGAGAGTTTAGCGGGTATCCCTTAACCCACCTGCAAAACAGGTTCACATTTACCTGTGAACTTACCTCAACATCTCTACGTGCAAAAGCTCAAACCCTGAACTTACTCGCAGTGACGGCCCCACCAGTGGGCATTCTCATCTCTGTCGCCTTCATCTTTGCCCTCCTCTCCTCCTTCATCCTCTGACTGGTCTCCGAGCAGGTCAAAGGTGGGGCTGTTGACACCATCCACTAATTCCAGGACGGGGGCGATGCTGTGCCGCCTCTCCTCTGCTGAATCTCCCATGGAAGGCAGGGCTAAGGTGTTAGTGCCGCCGGTCTCAGTCCTGGAGCTGCTTCTGCTTGCTCTTCCACTGCCGAGCCCGGCGCCACCTGGGTCCTGGCCTTCCGGGCTGCTGTCACTGGAGTCCTGCAGGTCAATGGCCACGGTGCCTGGAACACAGTGACAGTTATTAAAACACAGCTATCTAAGAGCAGATGCAGTATTGTTTCGTTGTGAGGGCACCGACAAGCAGTGAGCTGGGGCGTTTCATTTCTTGTCCACTAGGTGGCGTGTTGGTGAAAGCACAGAATCTGACGTGGTCGTTATCTAAGTGTGACTAATGATCAAGCAGTGTATATTGTAATTCTCTTGCAAAGTGATGAAGATTTCTTAATCTTCCAGATAAAAGTCTGAGAGTAAAGACCACACAAGTGTCCTAACACAGCTCTGGATTGTATGCATGTTGTGTTAATATACTGTGCTCATCTGACTGACCCATGCTGGCGATGATGCTGTGCACTGGCAGGCGAGTGAGTCCATGGTAGATACTTTGGTGCACTCCTCTGGCATTTCCTCCTGCGCCACCCCATGACGGTTCCCTCTGGCCCCTGACGAATGCTGAGTTCTCCTCTTTGGAGATGTTGATGTAGAAGCACGTGTCGGAGGCCCCCATGATGTGACATGGTCCGGGGTTCAACAAGATGTTGGTGGTGTCAAGTCTGCGTACTCCGATTAAGCATACTCCGTACCTGCAGCCCAGCAAATAAGGTCAGCTCTCAGCTGTGTGGTTTGGTGAGTTTTTGTTTCCGGATTTGCTGACATTTTCACTTACTTTTTGTGTGCGTGAAAGGAAGCAAACGTGAAACTCTTGCCCTGGTATTCCCCGAAGAATTTGCTTTCTTCCAGGCGGATGTGATGTACCTCATTGGCTGAGCAGCGCCGGTAGGTCCGGTGCCACTGGTCTGCAGAACTCGCACCACATTCCCTGAACAGAAAAAAAAGAAGACTGATTGAGAAAGTTATAGTTGACGACTGTTGCATCCAGCTATGCACCAGGTTTGCAAAAGATGATTTTCCCAGTCATCTTTCATCTCGGTCAAGAGCAGCTGATCAATACTACAATCAGGGCGCGGATGCAGACGAGGACAGCCAGATTGTCTGACAAAGACATTCTACATTTACTCATTCACACAGTGAAGAGGACAGCAGGTTTCTCAGGAGGATTTGGCTTTAGACGCGGAGGCTAAAGAGGTGATAACAGGAAGCAGGGGGGCGGGGGCAGCGTGATGTGGGTGGCCTGCAACAAAGACTGTTATACAAAAAGGTGTTACAGCAAATTTTCACTTTACAGGAAGTAGTAAAAGTCAGGGGAGAAGAAAGAGCACTGTCATAACTGATGAAGTAAACGGTATCGATTCCCAAATATATCAGCGTCCTTGAAAAACATCTCAAAATAAACGCACACATTTGAACATATAACGTGTAACTCTCTCACATACAGCATATTCAGCGCCAAAATGTCTCAATATGCAGGTTTTTAGTGAGAAAACCTCAAGAGCATTAGAGTCAACACCGAACACAAATCTATCACAGATGGTCTGTATACTTTATATATAAAATACATTCTACCTGTTCAGGACTTGAAAGGCTCCTGCACGCTGCTTGAAAGCCTCTTGTGGTGCAGTTCTAACATATAAAAGATACAAGGAGCAGTGATAGTGATGAGCCAGAAGCAGCTGGGTTCTGTGGGTTATGTCTGACTGCTGCATGTTAAAGTGCGGCCACCCTTCGGTCAGTTCAATAGGAAAAAAACAAAACAAAAAAAAAAAAAGACAAGGAAAAAGTGAGCACGTGTACTCACTGTCCTCTAGAGGAGTGGATCAACAGAGTGATGAGAGTTGATGTACCGGGACACACACAGTTTAAAGCCAGCATGGCGTACTTAAACTCTTCTTCACACACCACATGATCTGCAGACAGAGAAACACAAGCCGAGAGGTATGTAATACTAAAGGATTATACGCCTCAGTGAAGCAAAGCCGTTGTTCTGTATAAGAAAATGTCACGTCAATAATCCATGTGTTTCCCAAGTCAGCGGGTCAGGCCCAAATTAATCAAGTCCCTTAAAGGTCAAGATCACAGAGCAACAATAATAATAATAATAACAATAAAAAAAAAGTGTCTAAAATGGTTGCAGCCACATTTTGTTTACATGAAAAGAAAGAGAGACCTTAGAGGTGTGTAGTTGTGATGAAAATGAAGGTTAAGTCAAGAAACGTGTGACACAGAGACACTAAGAACAGAGGGGCTTTTATTAAAATCTGTTTTAAATCGAGTTAAAACTGAGCATTAAATTTCCCACACTGTGTAGTTCTGAAGCTGAAAATATTAATTTTGGCCCCATCTTAAATCCATGAATAGACACACTTGCATTTTTCTTGCAGATTTACGTTACAGAGTGAAAGCAGCATGTTTAGGCTCCAACTGCCAGCTCTGGAAGTAGAAATACTTTACAGACTGATGTGAGACCTTACAGAAGCATGCATCTCGTAAGATGTGGCGGAGAAAAATCATTTTTCAGTTTGGTATTTTACATTTTTCTTCCTTAATAGTAATAATAATTTCCATAATAATAATAATTTCCATAATTTCCATAATCCAGTTCTAGTACAATAATAACACTTTTGACACGTTAAAAAAAATAGTTTCATTCATTTGGTTCCTTAATAAAATAGGTGATAGTTAAAGATAAAGAAGCAGCGTGTCTTTCTGAAATAAACCTGCAGGTCGCTGTGGATAATTCACAATGTGAGCAGTACTGCTGACGTTGTGAACAACTGAATCAAACAGGCAGCTGTCATAAATCGCGTTGCATCCACTTCCACATAAGGCATGTCTGCTTAGAAAAGATCAATTTCTTCTCAGCGCTTCAGTTTGTGGGGAGACGGGAGGACAGAGCAGCAGGCCGGTGATTCAGTGTCAGCTTTACTCAGCCACCTTTCACTCACATCACTGAACACCAAACATCCCTGCCTGAGGGTCAACCAAACCAAATTGAGCAAACACAGATGACACTCGTTTACCTGTCGCCTCGCAGCCTCCTCTTCGGAAGAAAATCCAATAGAGCGATTAATGCTGTATTTAAGCCAATCAGTGGAACGAGCCAAGGGAGCATTCATTTCCTGTTTTGTGTAATTCTTGATTGCATTGTCTTCAGTTCGATGCACAGGCGCATCAGGACGCCCGTTAAGCAGCAACGATCCCTAAAACCTCACTATGCACTTTGTCTTAGGAAATGAGGTGAGGTGAAGAAAACGTCAGGGCTTGAGATGCCGAATCAAAGCGTCAGTCGGCCGCCGGTCCAGTACGCAGGAGGCCGGCTGAAGTCTACATGCAGGCTAAATTAGTGAGGTAACTGTGTGCTTGAGGGTGGGTGGCCGATAAACACGGCAATCAGGAATTCTGATTGTGAATCTTCTCTTTAAGGACCTATAGTCTTTCGGCTTAGAGCAGCACATCATGAGGCAGCTCACACCCAAACACACAGTAGTCCCTCGCTATTCAGCCTGTCAGAACATTTTAGAGTAGCAATAGACGCCTGAAGCCTGCAGAGGAAAAATACCCCCCCCCCCCTCAACACAACACACACAGAAAAAAACATTGAAATGGCTTTATGGAGACAAAGCAGTCATTATTTATATACACATATTCCTCTCTCTATCCCAAAACCCAAAGTACTGACAAGGCAACCACAACTGAATGCTTTTTAGTTTTTTCCTCCCCTCACTAATATTCAATTTCTACTGCCCTTCTTGCACCTCTGTATCCTTCGCCACAGGTTCCCATCTTTCAGATATCCGGACAAAGATCAGCAGAGAAACCAATTACAGACTTTGACACAACGTACACACACACTCACAGACTCCCTTTCTGTCAGACGATGCTGTTTTGACTCATCGCTTTGTGTTTTCCCAAAGCTGGAATAAAAGCTGTAATCCCGTGTGTGCAAATATGTTTATGTCCATGTTATGTAGATGTTGTTGTTATTTGCAGCCGTCTGCAAGAGTGCAATTTCGAACTGACCACAGGTCCCCTGGTTAAGATAATTAAATCAGTAAGCCCTTATTGCGTTCGTAAGCGAACCGCTATCAGCCCTTTGCAGCTAGAACAAGTCAAGCTGTGGACAGCAAAAATAAATTGTAAAAATAATCAATGGACGTATTCTTTGAGTAACACTCTCAGGTTTTTCCTGCTCTGCTGCAGCATCGTGCCGACAGATCTTTTGTAATGAACGTTCGGCTCTCATTAAGCTATGTTTGCGAATCAAATTAAATCTTGTTTCTCGTGCTCATTAATGCATCCCACACCATCACTTAATGAGCGTGTTTCCAAGTGGTGTCAAAATATGGCGTCTGTACTCACGGCAATGCTCATGTGACTCCAGGACCGGACGCTCGTTCAGTCTGCCGATTGTGCCTTCAGATTCACGGGGACATTAAACTCATTTATTGTGAACTTTGCTTGATTTAACGGGTTACATTTAGAAATATTTAAATATCACAAATCTGCTGTCAGATATTTATATTCAGCGCTGAATAGCTGATTGCCTTTTTAACAGGAGACAATATCCAGTGCCTCATTAATTGTGGAATGACAAAGATATTTCAGCAAGTTAAACACTATGTTGCTGTGAGATTAAACGTCAGCGACATTGCATGTCTACTGTAGCTGTGACACTCCGAGCAGAGGATTCATCCTGCAGAGCTCACTGCTAATTATCTGTAGTACAAAGGGTGCGATAATAAATGAACATGAAATTCTCTCGCTGCCTAAAAAATTCTTGTCTTGCTAATAACAAAGGTCCCGGTCTGACTGTGATTTGCTTTAACGGCACTGCGGGAGGATTATCCAGCAGCAGAACTCGTCTGCCAGGTTAGCACCAACACAGAAATCATTAAAAGAAGGGATTTTACTTTTCCAGGGTACAAAGAAAGAACGATGATCATTGATAGAGACAGCCGGGATAGGAGCACATGGGTTTGATGGTCTCCAGGACTGCACGGCAGAGAGGCGTGGGAGAGTTTAGGACACAACCAGGGGTTAGGGTTAGGGGCCCTTAAATCTGTCAGGTCAGCTCAGGTACCAATTCCACACCAACTTGGACCAGCCTGGATGCATCATTTCATAACCGTCATCGCATCCTTTTATGCGTCCAGTGCTATCACCTGGATCCAGCAAACACCATTCATTGACGCTGCAAATCCCTGCCAGCATCTTTAATTTTACACTCACTGCCTACCTGCAAACTTGACGTGGAACTTGTTCTCCGGCTTGAGAATCTGGACGTACAAGGGACAGTTGGGAGCAAAATCCTTGACTGCCCAGGCTCGGAGGATGGTCTGATGATCCTGACAAAATTCAACACGGAGTAAAGTGAGATGGATGGATTAAAAGCAGAGGGGTGAAAAAAAAAGGAAAAGGTGAAAGCCATCTTCAGCAGCATGAGACTGAAATTCATCTGTGGGAGCCCTTCAAACCACTGACTGTGTGCAGCAATTAAACGATCTGGAATTGTCGGAGTATTGCACTTCTGACTTTTCCTGACAGGCCGTGACATTTGTGAATGTAATGCCATATTGAACAGGTTGATTAAGGCTTCCCAAAGTAATTCCTGGCCCATGTGGTGATTGATGAATGACAGTTTTGCAGAGATGCCTGAGGGGTTGGAGGTCTTAGATGTTCAGCTTAATCTAGGCTTAATCTAGGCTTAATCTAGGCTTGTGCACTTGCACTTTGCATACTATGTACTGTGCAGCATAGTACTGAGAAATGGTGAGGAACGTACAGCAGCAATGCGGTCCACTTCAAATCGGTTACTGAGAATAAAGCAGGCCTCAGCATCGTCCATCCTGCAGATAGTTAGTAGAGCGTGTAGCCATGACAGCAAGAGAGAGAGATAGTTAAGGGGAGAGAAAGAGGAGGAGAGAATTAGGGGAAGCCGTGAGACACAGGAAGAAGGTTTTTAGCATTAGTTATTGAGAGAGAAGATAAAAGAAGAGGAAAAAAAAGTAGGATAATAGAACAAATGTACCAAAGTAATGTTCAAGCCCACATTATTAAAGATACGACAGTAGGAGGCGGTGAGATTGAACAAGACGGCTGTTTCTTCTCTGGCTCCTCGGAGCTTGCACTAGGTGATGTTTGTATTTTCAGAAATCAGAAGGTCAAAAAAGAAACATCATGACTCAAACTGCAATTACAGCTGATTTAAGGAATTATCGATGTGCTCCACCTACAAGATGTTAGGGCTTTCATCATCAAGGTGTTTTTCAACTCAACTTGTGCTGTTAATCAAGTTAATAATCACAACGACTCACTTGGCCCTCATCAGGTCTTGATCTTTCAGGGCAGACCCCTGCAAGTAGATGACTCTCTGGGCCCACAGAGGGACGTGAAGGACCCGTCTAACCTGGACGTCCATCTCGGCTGGACAGAGGATCACCACATAGTAGTCCTACACACACACACACACACACACACACACACACACACACACACACACACACACACACACACACACACACACACACACACACACACACACACACACAGAGCTGTAATCCGACTCAACGCGCAAGAAATCAGGACAGTACATGCGCTGGCAGCAGCTAAGCAGTGTAATTAATTGTATTTATCTATTTATATTTACTAATAAAGATTTATTTTTTCAGACTAGGCTACAGCTGCACCCTGCTGTCAGTGAGGAGCAAGTAAGATGATCCCCAGAAAAACAAGTAAATATTCACACCTTCAGGCTAACACACGCAGACGCAGCTGCTCCAACATCAATAAGACAGAAGTTTGATTCGCGCTACTGTCAAATTAATCCTCTGCTTTGCCCTCAGCCACTTGGGCTCCTGGAAAGGATTATTACAGACAACAAATGCACACACAAGACCCCCCCCCCCTCCTCCCCCCAAACAGCTCCTTGTCCTACTTAAACCCAGACCTGTAGGCGGGGGTGAGCGAAGAACTCGTTGAGGAAGTCCATGAGGAGGTCGATCTTGAGGCAGCTGACGCACAGCACCACGTGTTTTTCCGTTTGTGCCCTGTAGCGGCTGTAGTTGCCCCCAGATTTCTGTCGCTCCATCCACAGAAAGGCCAGCTGCTCAAACTGCATTTGGGATGACATCCATCACATTCAACAGATGGAAATTGGATTAGTTAAGCTGGAATACAGCGAGGACCCAGGTGGTTAAGAAAATGATGCCTTCTGTATAGTGTTTCCATTTGATTAGGGAGAGTGTTTTGGGGAATTAAGATAAGTGGAGATTTCAGGTTGGCGTATGAATGGAACGTGATAGCAGTGATTACCAGTGGAAAGTAGTGCTGGGAATAATAGAAAGGGCTAAACAAAACTGGACAGATATGCCTGGGCGCGTTGCAAACGCCGACCAACGGCTGGAAATATTAAAACTGAACTAATAAAGTGGTGCAAGAGTCACAGCATGTCCCATCGATGTGTACACCACATTTAAAAATGTTTGCATCTCACAGGAACCTTTTTCATTTCCGTGGTTCACTGAGAGTCACTGTGAAACAGGCGAGGAGCTGATGTTCGGTGTTGAACCCGGTGCCTCCTGTGATGCAGGTTCTGCTCTCCTGAGCAGCAGCAGCGGCGATGGTTGCCGTGCTACGACTCGTGTTGGATTTGAGTGCTGCTTGTCCTCTGAGAAGTCATCGTTATAGCCCCATTAGACACGTTCTTATGTTTCAAACTTTGTCAGCTTTTTTGAAGTTTGAAACCGTCTTCATCGGGTTGTGCATCTGTGAGGTAACTGCGTTTTAGTCAGACACCGTTTGTGCTCAGCATGTAAATGACTGTCAATTTTGTTAGAAAATGTATACGGAGTTGTAAGGCTCACATACCCACACGGTGGGGGCAGGGGTTACTGCTAGCTGGGGCCGCTTTCTAAATGTCAAGCGGTATTTATGGATGAAAGCTGGGGACGGACAGGGAAAGGTTGAGACTGTAACCACGTCAATGTTGAACAGAGTGCAGGTTCTGCCAGCTGATTCAAGCAAGTTTAGCCAAAGTATGGTTACGTTTCAGGTTTGTTGTTGTTGTTGTTGAGGTATTTGCAGCCAAAAAACAGCGAGACCTGGTTGATCATGACTGTACGGACAAAGTCCCGTATCTGTGCCAGCCTGTTTTTACATTTAATCAAATAACACGCCTTGTTACAGTTTTAAGATATCCATAACAATTTTATTTATTATTTTTTGGTCAAAATTACACCTTTGCTGCTCATAACAATCTTTCTAAGATATGTGAAATCATAAAAAAATAAGACATGCAATAGATGGACCGTATTGAATAGAAATGTATTTCAATGCTTCCATGTCAAACGGAGCATTTCACAAATCTATGTAGTATTTGTTCTCATCCACAGTGATCATTTCACTGGCTACATCCATGTGATTATGAGCAGCTTAAAATCGGCTCCATGACGGATTGTCCACTGGCTTTTATGTGATTGGCCTGTTTAGGGTTAATACGTGTATGACATCATAACGATGTGGACAATTCCCGCTCTGGAACCTGAGGGGAATCCCACATGGACCCGATTTTTCACCCAGTTATAACAAACACGGGCTTAGCTTCATCAAACAGCATCACGTCTCCAGGTCTAACACGCTTTCAGTTTTTTTGCGCCCACCATTACGTTCTTGATGCGTAGAATTAATAATCTCAACATATAGTAGAATTTCTACTTGGAGAAACGTCCGTTTTTGATATGTGCAAGTCAACCGTTAGTTGAATAATAATGGATATTTATTAACAAGTGGCTAACATGCCATTGTAGAGGATTTATACTAAAATCACTAGTGTATATGACACGCCCTTAAAAAAAATAAAGATTTCTGCAAAATACAAGGTAAAGTTCTTAGTAAAATTACATGTAGACTCATCAGTTATTAGATTTTAACAAGAAAATATATGTTTTGATAGCAAAATCCTATTATAGATATCTGGAGCAGCCCAATTAGTCATCTAAAACACCCTTAAATAAAAAGAAATTAACATCTGGACTGTAGATGTCTTAAAGTCTCTAAAGACTTCTATGGCAATGTTGAGGCTAAATTTCAAGCGCACAAGTGCGCACATCTGACACTAAAAGCCCAAAACACACGACTGGTCCTAAGAATAACGCTTCGGACATCTACAGCGATTATTGTGGGTATGTGGAACAATAATCTTGACTAGGAAGAACAAAATGAGAATCTTCAACAGCTCCTAAATGTTAAAAACAGCTGTCGTGATTTTACCGAGTGAATAAGAGGGTCCCCACCTAGACGCTACTCCGCCAACTTTAACACATATGCAGAGAAAATAAATCCTGTTAGCCCCCTCGCATGTTCAGAGGAAAATACAGGTGAGACAGCTACCTCGGGGATAAAAGGTTTACACAAATATGACGAACGGCCTCTGGGACACAAGCACGACTGGTGCATTCGTCTCACTTGACGCTGAACACGCGAACAGCACCTCTCGTTCTCTGTCATGTGTTTCCCTTTGTGGAGAAGATTAAAGACAGGGACAAGATTCAGGGAATTGAGCGAGCATGGAAGTCACTTGTCACTCTCTGAATAAAAATAGTGTTGTAAATCTTAAATAGCAGCAGTGACTCATCACATTATCGTGTGGAAGGAAAAAACATTTGCGTTAAGGGAGAAAAGTTTAGCATTCTTGAAAATATCAAAAATTTGGTGAATGATGAAGCAAAAACCATATGTTAACCCTTTCATACTTTAATTATTTAATAAAAACAATTCAGTAATGTTTTTGAACACAATGATTTACTTCTACGGACAGAAAAAACTTTTTTTTTTTTCATTTTCCTTATATTGACATTTTTGAGCACATTACTGCCTTTCACATATTAATGTTTTTTTCCCATTAAGTGCACTTCTTTTCTCATAAAAGAAAAAAACTAACATATCAATCACAGTCGACTGTCTTTAAAAAAAAAAAAACCCGCAATTTTGTTCAATACAAAACCCAGACTGGATAAGGGATGACCCCCTGAAGCCCACCAAAGTGGTTAAATCGCAACTAAACCCTCTACGCCATCTGGACCACAACGCATGAAAAGGTTAGGAATGATTACTTTTTTTCCCCCAGATCATTTTAAATGCAAATCAGCACATAGTTTTTCTGAGATTTTCCATCTCCACAGAAATGGTAGGGCCACTTGGTGGGGTCCTCTTTGATGCTTGAGAGGTTTAATAAAATATGAGAAGTTTGAAATGGGCTTTCCCTTTCAAGGCTCTCCTCCTCATCAAATCAATACAGGTTTTAGGATCTCAATTTAAAACTCACTTTCAAACCTTTCTGATTTAAACTGATACCCTTTCTTTTTTCTTTTTTCTTTTTTTTTTAATCTGCTTGTCTATACGTATTAAAGAGCACGATTTCTCACCTGGATGGGAAGCACAATGAGTGCCACAAAGATCATGATGACTACCAGGAGCTGTGAGGGCCAGATCTTGGGGGTGACATCTCCAAAACCCACCGTGGAGAAGGTGACCACACAGAAGTAGAGGGAGTCAAATAGGGTCAGGTTGTTTCCGGCTCGTTCGAGGTGCTGGATGCCGCAGATGCTGTTGGAGGGCAGCGGGATCAGAAAACGGAAGTCATAAGTGATGGAAAACTAGAAACATTTATGATTCTGTGTAAGTTAAAATTGTTCATGGGAACTTTTACATATGAGGAAGAGCTTTTCACTCCTGTGCATATACCTGTGACCTTTTATGAGATGAGGATGGATGCATGTCTAAAGTGCCTTTTCTTTTTCTTTTTTTTTTTTTGCAGAGAGGTGTCCAAGCTGCGTACATTATCATTACCTTTAAGAGAAAGATGAGTCAACTGGGAAATGTCAAGACTGAAATGGTCACGGGGTTTAACTCAAGCTGTGCGTGTAGGTTCTTCTGGATTAGCTCCGGCTTTCACAACGACTTTGAAGCGAGCTGACGCATCCTCCACTTCTCAGACTCAAACAAGCGCTGTCATTTAGGAGCACCATTGCTCTCTCCCAGTAACCAATTCCCTACTGCTTTCTCATCTCCAGTATCTGCCTTTTTTCATTTCACTGTGTTTTTTTTTTTTTTGGTTTTGTTTTGTTGTCGTGTGGGTGTGCATGCATGCATCACACTCTTGCTTGGCCGTCTCATCCTTTCTCTTCCTCATTTTGTCCACAGCTGTGGCACACTTCATTTTCTGTTCAATTTCCATTTAAGTCTTGTTTTTCCACCACATCCACTCGCTTCGGTGCCAGCTGTGAGGGAACTCACCATGTAAACATTAGACAGACCAGTGTGCTGATGAGTATCACCACTTGGTTAAACATGGCTGAATGTGTCCGCTGGATCGCCCTGTGAAGATCATTCTGCAGAAAAAACGATAAATGTGGCATGAAAATGACAAAAGTACAGCCAAAATGCTGTGAAAGAGCAAAATGATGATGAAGGGAAGCTGATGGACAGCAGGGCAAATGTGTATAAATAATAAAATGCATGAGATAATGAATTAGATAAAAACTACAAAAAAATGTCAGGACATTATTGGATAGATGGATGCAGGGAGTGTTTAGAAAGACACGAATAAGTTCAAGTCATCAGTTTGAACATTTTCTGACAGATTTACCTTCATAGCAGAGTGTTTACAATAAAGCTGGGAAGCTGAAATGGGAGAAGAAGAAGGGGGATTGCATGCCAACAAAATCAAACAGTGACGCTGAGGTGACAGCAGTGGTCAAATTGGATGGAGACATATCGCTTCACTTACGATCATGTTCTCCAAAGCGTGTTTGGCCAGCCAGCAGTTGAGAAATACAGGAATGAAGAGATTTCTAAAGGAAGGCAGAATCACCTGTCAAGAAGAAAAAATAGATTACTTCGCTTTCTGTCCCATCACTTTATTTTTTTTATTGTGTCTTAACGTCATGGGATCCCTATCGAGGAACGGGATTATGTTATATCCTCGCTGCATTATTATACCATCTCTAAAAGAGAATAAGCGTCTTCTGTAGGCTTCTACAGCTGACGGCTACCTGAGAGACTTCCATGTTGTCAGAGCTCAGTAACATTTATCTTCCCACTTACAGTGATCACGAAGGGAACGGTGCTGATCATCTCCAGTATGAACGGGACACGTAATACTTGCTCCCAAACGTTGCCCTGGAAACACAAAGCGCACACAAGGGTCAGGAAACTCCATAGTCTTGATGACCTTATGGGATTAGCACATAACGGGGCTGACTACTGAGAGTGGAAAGGGACAAATTAACAAGCTTTTGCACCGGTGAAGAGACTGGGATGTGGAGGGGTTATACAACTCCCTCGAGCCCTTTGAAAGAGGAAGCAGAGTTACTCAAATTCCTCTAAGCCCTGCTGTTCAATTAAGATGTCAGCCATTGTTGTTTTTATGTGTCTGCTGCCTGTGCGTGGCTGACCTGAATCTGACTAGTGTAGGTGGACAGGAGCTGGCACAGGCCATGTCCACAGGAATCAGTCAGCTCTAAATGCTAAGGCCTCTTGCCTCGAGAGTAATCTGTGGAGTGAGCTCTTCATGGGCTTATAGTGTCAAGTACATCAAAGGGAGGGCGACCCGTTGATGGATCGGCCCCCCACTACCTCAACACTGGGGCCTCGTCTAAAGTGTTTCTGATTCGTAGCAGAACAATACGAGGAATCCTCAAGGCCCCCTCCAACAGCAAGAACACAAGAGACACATTGTTTTAGGAAGTAAAACATCAGTTTAGTGCCGTGTACACGCGGGAATGCTGTATGAAAAACAGTCTCGCGAGCATGTCGCATCAATCCACACCCACACACACACACACACACACACACACTGACACCAGCACCACACATGTGGACATCACAGCCACAGACATCACAAAAGGTTTCAGAGTGTCCACTGGGGGCCATGAGTGGCTCACCTTGTAGCTGAGATATACAAGCAACATAGTCTCTGAAAAGCTGATGAAAGCCACAAGCACCTGCAAAAAAAAACAACAAAAAAAAAAACAGAAAAGAGAGGGAGAGAGTAACACACGAATGTACGGAGAGAGGGAGAGTAGACAGAGAAAGGAGCAGAGATAGTGAGAGAGAAAGACCAGAGAAATTAGGAGTCACAGAGATGGAGAGCGTGGGTGGACTCAGTGGGCGTGCTGATGTTTGCGTTTCAGAGGGAACAGGTTTAAATGAAGCAAGAGACAGCCTGGTGTCTGATTTTATACATTTATATGCATATGTGTGCAATCATTCTGTAAGTGTAAATGGATGTCAAGTGCAATAATTTGAATTGTTAAAGCCCGTTAAAGCCCTGAGATGGTGTAGCATAAATTAAATTACCAAAAAGCGAATAAAGGGGCCGCAAAACATTTTGCTATGCACCTGTACACCAGTCAACCACACTATTACATCGGCTGACGGGTGAAGTGCATAACCTTGTTCGGCTCATTACATCGCAATTTTTCTTCTGTGAAACCTTGAGTCCTGATATTACTGTTGCTTCTCCGTTGACACGTCTCTGTCATCGCAACAGCAGCAGCAGTTCTCCCCCGAGCAGACCATTCGCTGCTAAAACAGGTTTGGGAACCACTTGCGGAGTCCGAAGTGACTCCCCCAGACTCAAAACTCCCCAGATCTTAAAGAGATTGCACATTTGCAGGATTCTCTGGAACAAGCAAAGCCCCAGTGGGTCAAGAACTATTTTGGCTGCTTGTGGCTTTAATGTTGTGGCTGCTGTAGACATCAGCATTCAGGTAAGCAGAAATGACTGTAAACAGACTTGAGGGCTGGTTACACAGGAGTGCATCGATGTATCTGACCTGCAGGGCCCACAGCGGCAGAGGTCTATCAACCCAGATGATGAGTTTCCTACAGAAAGAAGAGAGCAGATTTATGGCAAGGAAGAGCAAAGATTAGACAGATGCCATCGAAATGGAAATTGTCTAAAATGTCCTTCTGATGAACACAGTATCACTTAACAGCCACCATGAGCACAACTCATGACACTGCTTTAATTATGCAGTTTACAGATGAACGACCGTGTGCCCATAGTGTAGGGGAAAAGTAATATTCACTCAGTCAAATTTATATCCGTATTGAGAGAGGGGCTGTTTCTTTTTCCCCTCTATGGCACCCTGGGGGATAGTCATGGCTGCTTGCCATGAGTGTTATCTCCACTGATGCTATGAGTCTGCTGCCTGCAGCAGAAGCTGGCCAGCCCCTTTCCTGTCATGCTCCTTATTCATTTGGAGCCAGAGCCTAGCCAGTGTCATTAGCCATCAATTAGATCAATAGGTCCCTAAGCAGGAGACATCGCATACCCTCTGGTCCATGTACACTCTGGTTTTCTTCTGTCTCTCTTGTACGTATGTAACATGTTGACAGGTAATCCATACAGCTTGTTTGTGACAAATGAATACGGATCTGTGATGCTCAACATCAACGTTGCGGATCGCGTGAGTTAAGTGAACTTGCATTGATTGCGTTATGCAGCACTTCCGACTGGTGAGCCGGGGCCGGGATGTCAGTCCTCCAGGGTGTGCGGTTTCATGGCTTTTGTCTGCAGACAGAAGTCATCACTCCTAATTAGAGGCTTGCATGCTTACCAGTCAAACTCACTCCAGGGACGGGAGGATGTGTTTTGTTTGGTGCAGTTAACTCCTCCACCGCTGCACGAGGGCAAAGACCAAATAAATAAATAAAATAAAATAAAAAAAGCAACAAAAAAAAAAGAACAATGAATACAATTTTCTTTCTAAGCACCTCTCACTAAAAGTTGACACTGCTCAGAGTAAATTTCATATCAATCTCTTAATTGCATTTTCATCACATCTCTTTCGCACTCTCTCAGTCCTTTGATGGGATACTTTGCATGCACTGTCATCTCATTTAATGGCCTGGTGCTCTGTGATTTTTTTTTTTTTTGCTGGCTATATAATCCACTAACACCTGAAGGCTTTTGAATGCAATGAGAAGCCCTTGAATCCGAATTTAGTCCCACCTCAAATGACTCTGCAGTAGACGGGGGCATTTTTCAACTTCAGCTCTGATCAGCGTTGATGGGAGCGCAGCACCTGGGTGCTAATTTTCAATGAGGGTGCTCAACTCAGGGCTGAATTTATTAATAAAGAGGCTCTGAAAGTGAAGCATCTCATGCACAAAAAAAAAAAAAAAAAAAATTAAAAAAGGCCATAGCTGATAAATTTTGCCTCCTATCTACGATAGCATGTGGTTTACTCTCAATCCCACCGTACAGGCTGACTGCTGTCGTCCAGTCAGATGCAATAAACTAACCAAATTAATTATCAGAAACTGTAATTAGTTCTCATAGAAACTCTTGCCCTCTTCACTGTAGTAGTTACTGGATGCAACTAATAAGGACTGCATTTGTTTCATCCTCTTTTCTCCATTTCTCTCACCAGTCCTGTCTGTCCTCTTGCGGATTGTCGAGCAGGACCCGAACAATGTAGAGAAGGCAGCTCAATACTTTTAGAGAAAAGTTAAACATTCGCACTCGCAGACCTGCAGTTCAAAGAGAAGAGATGAAAAAAAAAAAGACAAACACATTTTTGCTAATACCAGTAAAAAAACAAACTTGATTGTGACAGAATTTCTGTTTTAAAGGTGTTGGGGAAACTTTTTATTCTAATCTCCGTGTAAGGCAGATGCAAAGAGCGAACAAGCAACAACAGGTGATGAAAGACGCCGCAAGAGTAACAACACTTTACACACTAAAGTGAAAGTGAGAGAAACTTGTACAGGAACAAAGACGGCATGCTGGAAACTCTGATTACAGGCGGAGAAAGAACGATTCCAAGGAACTCACTGGATCTTTGGTTTTTGATGAAGAAAAGCTTGAGGCGCTCCTTGAATGTGTTTTCATTCACGTAGAACTCCACTTGCACCCTAACAGAGGGACGAGAGATGGACAGAGTCAGATACAAGGATAATGAAGGTGCTGGGGGGGGGGCATGAAACTACACAATAGGTGCTTCAGATGCCTGAGGAGTTAAAATACTTCTTTTACAGAGTCGCGTCAAGAAGCAGAGGCGTGGAAACCAGTTGGAGGACTCGAGACAAGACCAGATTAAAGGTGGGGGAAGAGAACGTGTACACTTGAGGAAATTGAACATGGAAAATGTGATAATGATTATTTGAACAGAGAAAAATATGGAAATAAGACAGTTTGGCTGGCTGCGTTAAAGACTAATGGGTTGTGGAGGAAATGGTGCTCCTGCTTGTCTGCCTGCCCATAGGCCCAGACAGCTGCAGTCGGTCTCGTTATCTCCACTGATTAAATATAAAGCAACAAATTACTTCCCTCTGATGTTTCTGCTGAACATGGGAGACCATAATTACTGCTCTTTCTGCCTTTTCAGTCCAATACCTTCCTCTCAGAGCAATGCATATACTCTCTCACACACATACGATGACTCCCTGTACAAATACGGTCCTTAAAAATATAACACACAAAGCCTTCCATCAGGTCATTTGTTGTACTAGAACCGTCTTATGCCCTCCTGGTACAGAGATATGATAGAAATGACATAAAAAAAACTCTTGTGGCAGCTCTTACAAGTGCTTTCACACATGAACATCTTTAAGGGGGAATTCTCAGTAGCTCTTCTTTCATCCGATGGAAAGAAGAGTGAAGGCTCAGGGGCAGAGATGAAATGCGTCCAACCTGACACGCTCGTGATCTCGCAGAACACAGACACATAAAAGAGAAGCAGAACAACTGGAGTCTATTCTCTTGTCTGGAGGAGAAGAAGAAGACAGGGCAGTGGGATGGAGGGGTGGAGTAAAGGAGGGGTAGGGGAGGGTGGGTAGGGTATTCCCTGGGTTGTAGAGTGACGCTACACCAACAACCCACACGGTCTAATGAACACAGTGCAAAATCAAACCGTTACACCTTCTAAAGCAAACATTTGGTGGTGGTGGTGGTGCTGTAGTGGGGGTAACTTTCCTCTTTGTTACTATGGCAACACAGAATTCGTTGCCTTCTCCCTCCCTCTCACAAGAGCAGATGTGTGCAGACACACACTTGTAAATTTGCGCTCAGCCATCGGAGCCCATGGCCCTGCTGCAACTTGCTGACGGCTTCCTTCGGTCTGAGGCTGCTGGCAAGGATGCATCCGCACATGCGATGAAGAAAATGGAAAAGCGCACACATCTGCTCAGCTCCCCAGACTGCAACGACCCAGGCGTGTGCAGCTGGACCCCAGTGATTAAAGTGAACAACTTTTTTTTTCTAAGGTAAAAAAAAAACCACACAAAATAATCAAAACACTGTGTGTTTTGTATGTGTTGTATATTTAAATAATTAGTTTTCTGGAAGTGTTTTCTGCCCTGCCATTTCTCCAGATTATTTTTGCATGTTTATTTTTGCCTGAAGACATCTTAAGTGAGATATGTGCTTCAACGCAACCATGCATGCTCGCCTTCATTCCTGAAAGCCTCTCCAAACTCTGTGAGAAAAAGCTGAGATGACTTCTCAGGGGAAGATCATTTCAGAGGTCATTTTCTTCTCAGATGTGCTTCATGTGAGGGAGCTGTTCCACAACAAAACAGAGGATGAAAGCCTAAGTGGAAATATAGTCCAATAAAGAGCTGAGCTATGGGATAGATTGAGACTCATGATGTTTAATCGAGAGGTGAGACTGATAGAGAAAAACATTTTAAAAACCCATAAAGAGCATTATTTCGAAACAAAACACGTGCATCAATGGCACCTCTGGCAGCAGCCACACACCAGGTCCTTTCAAGCCTCTAAAAAGCAAAAGGAAAATAAATATTAAGAAAACACTTGGGCAACTTTTGTTGAAAGTAACACAAGTTAGTGAATTATGAAACTGCATGCATCATGGCTCTATAAAGAGAGCCCTTCAAGTTGGCCCCTTGTGATCTTCCTCTCTGCTACTGATCCAAAATATAAATGTGTCCATTTATTCATCTATGCATCCATCCATTTTCATTGCCTGCTTCATCCTTTTCAGGAGTGCGAGGACAGCTAGACCATATCGCAGCTGTGACTATGCCAAGAGGCAGGGTACACCTGCACAGGTCATCAGTCCATCACGGAGCATGGAAATGTATCTGAGTAACTGACTGTGGACATTAATAATGAACTCAATTAATCTCAATAATTTTTTTTTTCCAGATTTAACAGCAGGAAACAAGATAACTAGAAGGTTAAAAGGATTTCAACCGACTCATTTATGTGCACAAGAGTGGAAAGAAAACTGAGAAGATGGACAAAATATGCAGACAGATGGACAGACAGAGACATGCGGAGGTGGATTTTAGCCAGAGAGAGAGAGATTATGAACCTTATTCAACTGCTGATTTCACTCATAATGTCCCTCCATAATGACATGGCAGTATTGACAAAGTAGAAAAGCCAAGGAAACCCAAATCTACGTGTGCAGAGTAGCACAGTAGGAGGATGAGGATGAAGATGAGGAGGAGGAGCAGGATGAGAATGAGGATGAAGATGAGGATAATGAGAATGAAGATGAGGATGATGATGATGAGGAGGATGAGGAGGATGAGAATGAGGATGAGAATGAGTGTGAAGATGAAGATGAGGATGAGGATGAGGATGAAGATAAGGATGATGATGATGATGATGATGATGATGATGATAAGGAGGAGGAGGGGGAGGAGGAGGATGAGGATGAAGATGAAGATGAGGATGAGGATGATGAGGAGGAGGATGATGATGATGATGATGATGATGATGAAGGAGGAGGAGGAGGAGGAGGAGGAGGAGGAGGAGGAGGAGGATGACGATGAAGAGGAGGATGATGATGATGAGGACAATGATAGCCCTGTATGACTAACACTTGTTGGAGGACCCAAATGCAAAAGACCTCCAGGAGGCAGGAGTTGCAAACATAAGTTCTTTTTGAAACAAAACGCTCTCTTTGACAGGAACCCAGAAAGTAACAATCAAAAAAACCCTCCACTAACAGAACACAGAAAAAAACTATAAACGGGATGAACGTAGCCAGGGAGACCCACAGTATGCACCAACAAGGGACACAGTATTCTCAATATGCATTCTTGTCATAGACTGCATAAAACAATAAAACAAAATACAAAACAAAAATAAAACAAAGTTTAAACTTGCTTTGCAGGTACATCTAGTTACCATCCGTTGGAGCTCACTAGCTATGCTCAAATAGTCATGGGGAGCCAATCAAATCCGTCGATTAAAGTTTCTGGGCTGACTCAACATGATGACGACGGAGCGATCAGAGCGACTGGCTTTGGCATCGACAGGTAAAGATTCTGATGTTTTCTTCCAAAACTGAACAGAGGATAATGCTCAAGTCATTTCTTTACAAGGAAGATGCATTTGCTGCTCTCCCGTCGACATGTTTCAGTGGCTCTGATTCGTTGCTCTGATTCATCATAGCGCTAATCAACTGCAAGCAAAGGCAGTGCGATGAGCAACCGCTGGTTTCGCCCCTTGGATGGGGAGGCCCTGTGGATCGTTTTCACACCCTACATCTTTCTAGACGTGGGTCTGATCTACTTTATATGTGTTATATACTTCATTTACTGTGATTTTTCACCAGTAATGTTCAGCAGAGTGATGGGTGTCAAAGTGCCTGTATTTAAAATACATAACATTCAAAATATTTCAAAAATACTCAACATATGTTTCTCAAAAATAAATGATTGATTTCAGAAGATTAGCTCATATCAAAACTAAAATGGTTTAAATCTTTTGACAGAGATTGACATCAGAGCAACAATACAACTATGTGGGTGTTCCTATTATGTGGCTTCTGGACAGTCACTCTATGAAGAAATGTTGATCACTAATAATCAGACTATAAAGATGAGCAGATCAATTCTATGCACTGAGAAGAAGCAAATAAAGTGCATAAAACTGCAGTTTATTTGCTGCACATCTTCCCAGAGCTGCTTTAACATCATAAGAAAGGCAAGGTGTACTCTGCTTCATCCAACCAGCGGCTGAGAGGGCAGCTTGTCCCTGACCCAGATACACGACTGTCACACACACATGACAGCGTCAATAGCAGGTGAAGGAAAAAAAAAAATGAGACTGTTTGTACGTGTGTACCTCTGCTGAAGAAAAATCCATTTATTATACTAAAAGGCCAAACAGTTTTTATTTAATAGTGAACAATACAAGAGTTTATTCTGACTGAAGTGTCAGAAGAAATGAAAAGCATTCTCAAATGCCACTTGTTGCTGTCATGAAACTGATTTTAGCACTTCAACGAAGCAGGCAAGTACTTTCATAATAACATAATTATGACTGAGCCCACTAAAAAGCCTCTAAATCCCTGCATCTTTTTTATGAGTGCATGAGTAAGGAAAGAGAACGACCTCTCTCATGGATGATTTACTACGCTGACACATATATATTTCCACTGTCTCCAACCATTGCTCTAAGGATCACTCTAGCCACAAGTGTTTACAACAAGAAAGTATGTTTTCTACAATATAGTGACCACAGGTACACGTGTTCAGCAGCCTTTCCTTTAAACCACCTCCTAGAAATTAAATTCTTCCATAAATTATCAGCTGAAATGCTCCAGTCGTCACCCAACTCTGCTCCCTGACGTAACCAGCATTGCCTCACCCTTTCTAGAGCTAATCGATCATTTTAATGCTTGTTTGTGTTTATCAGAGGATCTTGCCGACGTGCTACTGTAGTCTCCGTTATTAATCTAAAAAGGTATGAGAACATAACAGTGGTCTGAGGGGAAAACTGTTTCTTTTAGCTGTTGAATAAATGGATAAACAGGTTTCCCTTGGTGCAAAGCTATGTTAAAAACCCTTCAATTTTATAATTTTTCCATATACCTTGGGATTGCATTAGTTCCATATATGCCCATCTATCTATCTATCGTCTGAATAGATTGAGAGAGTTGAGAGATTCATCTTATCTCAGAGTAGTCTTTGGGTCACCTCTTTGATGATGATGTTCAATGCAAAAATAGTGAAACATGAGATGAATCGTACCTGTTTAAACCCTTGGGAAGGATTTAAAATCCTTGTGGTGAACAAGGCTAACAAAGTTTGGGAATATGAGAGAGGCAATCGGTGAGTCTGTAATACCCCCAAACCCCTTGCCACAGCAGCTCGCTGCCCACCACTCTGATGTTTGGAGCCTTCCAGCTACATAGCACATTGCAAGAACCCAAAAGTGGCCAAACAAAGGTTTGTTAGCCCCTTGGCTGTACAACTATTCACAGCAAGAAAGCACAAAGGTGTTGACAGTGCTCATCTAAAACTGAAAGGCTGACTAGAGAATTTAATATCTAGCTCATTAATGCTCAATGGCAGCAAAAGATGCCCTAAAAATAAAAGGAGCGTGAGCCCGTGAGATCAGCAACAAACACTTCGCAAGCAGGCCCTGCAACAGCCTCGAGCTATTGCTCTTCATGAATCTGAATGATAAAATCGTGCAGCTTATTTATGTCAAATGCTATGGGGACGCTGTAGGTGCTGTCAGGTGTGGAAGTGCAAAGGCTGGATCCATGCTTTCATGTTGTTTTACTTCAAATTCAGACCCTTCCGAGTTGTTCGGCTCGGAGATGGTGTTCTGCATACCTTGGATGTAACATGGGGTTATTTGAGTTGCTTCTGCCTGTTTGAAACCTCTAGCCAGTCTTCCTATTCTCCTCTGACCTCTTGACATCAACTAGACTTTTCGTCCAGCTCACTGGATATTTTCTCTTTCTCAGACCATCATCTGTAAACCCTTGAGATGGTTGTGACCCAGTGGATCCGCAGTTTCTGAACTTCAGTAAGTTGTCTTAACCATGTCTACGTGCCTAAATCCATTTCGTTGCTGTGTTGCGGTGTTAACAAGCATCTGAGCCTGTGTACCTAAATAAAGTATTTGATGAGTGTATATCAGTGCTGTAGCTGGGATTACAAAGAGAACAAGCTATGAATGTGAGCACTGATCCCGAACGCCCCCATCTCTCTGCATGCCCTTGTTTGTTCTTAAAAAGACCTGTCTTTAATTTTCTCCATTACATGCAACCTTTCCTCTTTGACAACAGTAATTAGGATGCCATTTTTAGAAGCTGGTGCTTTTTTTTTTTTTTCTTCCCCTAAAGTCCCAAGCTTCCCATCAACCATGCAGATCCCTCAATTATTTTTCATTAGCAAGTGGGTTGATGTCTTTAGGTAGACTTCAGTATATGCATATTTTCCAGAAACATTATTACCAATGCATAGGAAAGATTTGTGAAGGAGGTTATGAGATGTGATTTTCTTCCCATCTGCAATCAAATCTCACAAGTGTCTGCTTTCATCATGCACCATGTCCAGTCTATTGTTAAAAACCTCAATGGTAGCTCAGGCTTTCCAGAGTTTATAATACAGCCATGATTCAATGTCTTTGGACATTAGATTTCCAGAGTGCAAAAAGATTTAAAAAAAAAAAAAATCTCTATGAAGCATAATAAAAACAACAATATTCAAAACATTCACTCCCATCTGCAAACGTGCTGATGGTTGGCGAGGGCCCTTTGAATGAGCGTTCAGTGAACTGAGTATGCCCTCTCTTTCAGATGCACAGACAACTCTAAAGCTGTTTGTTGTTATAATTCTGTGGTGCCAGCTGCACCAATACTAAATGGTGAAAGGAAAACATCATTCTACAGTGTCCAGTTCTTAATAACTGAGATCTTCAATGTGCTTCTGCAGCTGCTCTTCACTGGTGCCTCGCAAGCGCACGTCTACATGTTATAAATCAGCGTTCCCCAATTCTGGTCCTCGAGGCCCGCTGTCCTGCCTGTTCTAGATATTTCCCTGCTGCAAAACGCCTGAGTCAAACAACTGGCTCAACATCAGCTTGTCATCACGGCCTGCAAGAGTTTGTTAATCACCCATTTACTTGAATCAGCAGTAAGTCATGCATGAGGCCAGATTAGATTCAAAATGATATAAAATACATAGGAAATGTTGGAAGTGGGACATGTTACCTTTGCATGAAAGATATTTGCTCGTTATGTGTTTGATGGCAGCAACACATCTTAAAAAAATTTGTGACACGGGCAACAAAAAGCTTTAAAAGTATGTGGCACTCAAAAGAAACTAGGTTATCTGGCAACAGGTCAGCGACATAGGTGGGCATCTTAGTGAGGCAGAGTTTCTCAGAAATAAAGACGGGCACAGATTCACCAGTCTGAGAAAAGCTGCATCTGAAAACGGTTCATCAGTTTTAGAATACTGTTCTATGAGATTGAGATGGCTTTGATTATCTCATGACCTACAGTTTTTAAGACTCCTAGAACCTGGAGAAATGTGTGCACAAGGAGTGGCGGTGAAATTTCAGCGGTGCCTAGGGATATGAGTGGATGCTTGCTCTAAAAACAAGCATGAAACTCACTGCATGGGCTCAGGAACACTTCCAGAAATCAAAATTCAATCAAGCAAAAATGTTATCATGCCAAGAAAAGCCAAATGGGAACATGATCGATCAATGCTGACGTCTTTCCTGGGCCGAACCTAATATAAAGTGGACTGAGGCAAAGTGGGAAGTGGAAAACTGTTTAGTCAAGAGACAATCAAAATTAGAAACTATGTGGAAACAATGAACAGCGTGTCCTCTAGACTAAAGAGAAGAGGGACCATCTAGCTCTTTATCAAAAGCATCTAGTGCATTATTGCACATAGAATGGGCACCTTGCACATCTGGAAAGGAATCCCGAGAAATGTCTTTGTCAGTGAAGGCTTTGCATCTTTCAGGAAGATCTTACTAAGCTGTATTGTATGCATTTCAAAAAACACGACTTTGTAATAGAAATGACACCTCCAGGTACTGAACTGGTCTGCCTGCAACCCCGACCTTTTGCCCCTGAAAACACGTGTTGCTTATAATATGGAAAATATAACAGGGAAGAGTTGGGACTTTAATCCCATATCAGACAAAAACTGGGCTACATCCCTCTTCCACGACTGCAGCAACAGATCTTCTCACCAGCCAGATGTGCTGTATATGTACAGTTACAAAAAATAAAAAAATAAAAGTCAGGACGTAGGTTCTTTAGTTGTAAACGTCTCTCTGTCCCAACTTTACCATATTATTCAAGATTACCTTTCTATTTCTTTTTCTTATATTACATTTCCTCAGTATAAGTAGCTGATATATTTTCTCTGTTTTTATCACCAAAATATGAGTTTAAAATATTTGCAAATGACTGCATTCTGTTCCTATTACCACTTTACAGTACGTCTTGACTGTTTTTTAGATTGCGTTGTACTTTGAGGTGCAGTGAATCTAGGATTTATACTAACAATAATAAAAAAAAAAAGGCTACTCCTTCCAGCTGTTGCTTGTGTTTTTCAACAGTTCATATTTATTCTTTGTCATTTTTGGTACTTTGTCATTTTTTTTAAATCCTGTTGTTGTTAAATGCTTCCCAATTCTAACTAATCCTCAACCAATAACTCTTTGACCGACTTCATTTCTGAAATTAGATGAAAATCCCAAATTCGTCGACAGATGCCATGCACTCTCAAACGAGAACCCAAACTCAAAATAAAACAAAAGATTGAAAGGATGGAGGAAGGGTTTGATCACCTAAATTTCTACAAATGTACTTCTTTTTTCATTAATTCCATCTCTATTTTTCATTTCTTTCACTCTTCTACTGTACTGCTTCATTTTGTATTTAAATGACATAATTAAGATCGGAAAAACTATGAACAGGTGTTAAAATGGGCTGGAATATTATGCAGTATTGACTGAACATGCTTTCCATTACCTTATATAAATTAAAACTTAATAGGGTGAATTAATTTAAGTTCCTGGGCCTGCACCTGGATGATAACCTGACGTGGAAAACCAACACCCGTGCGCTGATCAGGAAGGCACAGCAGCGACTCAACTTCTTGAAACTGCTGAAAAGCAAAGCCCTGGCCAAGGAGCTGCTGCTGTCCTTCCACACATGCTCCATTGAAAGTGAACTGGGATGCTGCATCCCAGTGTGGCTTTCCAGCCGCACAACTCAGGAGAAGACAGGGGATCCAGAGGATCATCACCACAGCAGGAAAAATATGTCGCACTCTCCTCTCCTTAGAGGAGCTGTACAGGTCCCGCTGCCACAAGAAGGCCTGCAACATCCCGGAGGACTCATCCCACCCAGCACATCACCTGTTCCAGTTGCTACCCTCAGGAAGGTGAGTTCAGGACAAAAAAAAACCCAAGCAGACTGAAAAACAACACATACCCTCATGCTATTATGCAATAATAAATAAACATTAATCCCATGTAATGATCAAACCCACCCCACACATGTACAAGATTTCTCCTGTGCAATATGTGTATGTTGAAGGTATGTTTCTTTTTCTTTTCTTGGGTATATTTATATTATTATATATTTATATTTGTTTTTATACAGACTTGTGAATACCTTTTTTTACCCTTATTTTGGCACTGAATGGATCTGCGCACAATTTCGCTGCACTTTTGTGCAATGACAATAAATATTCTGATTCTGAGGAATTAAGAAAGAGGCAAAAAAGCAAAGGAGGCATACTGAGACAAAGGCAGATAAGATGGGGAGGCGACTTTCAATAAGAAAGTGTTTTAGTGACAAAAGCCTGTAATTTGTATGGTAATCCTGGAAGGCTCCCACAAAGGCTGTGAAACTGTGGAGACTCTGGCATTTCACTTCAATTTTAGCACATTAATCAAACAGGTGGCGGTATGATGGGAGTTATATGTACGTTGATAAGGTCTTTCGGCATAATGTTGACTCTGCAGTGCCAAGACTCATTATTTGCTGTTAGTAAAACAGCAAACTAAAATCTTTCTGACGAGCTCAGTTATCAACAAGCTGCATCAAGGATAGAGGAAAAAAGGGCACAAGCTAAATCACAGATTTTCTATGACTTACCAAATGCTGATATCAACAATCAGCCAAAAAGAATATTCTTCAGGCCTTTATAGCAAATAATGCTGCGAATAGCAGACAGCTCATATAACTAGCAAAATCTTTATTAGCCTGTAGAAGATGTGTATTTAATTATTTAGTCATCTGGCATTTTCTCAAAGCAGGAGCCTCTGACTCACTATCAAAAATTATAAATGGTGCTGGTGTGATCAGCACAGGCATCAGATTGTTCCTATTTCTTCATTCCTAAAACATTTCTGTAACAGAGGGACACATATTTACATACTGATCCATTACAAAACACAACCTCAGTCAAAGTTATGAGTTGGATTTGCTGCAGATAAGCATAATTGGCTGCTATAACCAAATTTCCAGGAGCAGATCTCTGTTCACATTCTTGTGTCAGTGTCCAGGGAGACAGCTGGGCCAATATGAATGTTGTTTTTGTTTTCATTTTCTAAAAAAAAAAGTCTGTTTGTACTCCTGCATGTTTAATTCAAAATGAATTAAAAAAAAACACACACACACACACACACAGGCTGAGGTAAATGAAGGGATGGTGAACTGCAGGTACAAGTAATTACCCAGTCAAGAGAATGTTTTAAATAAATTATTCAATCAACTTTAATGTTTAAAAGTCTGAATGGGAAATTTCTTAAAGGCTTTTGAATAGCTACAATAAATGTGTTACACCAGGATTGAAGAGAGGTTTTGAAATGTGCAAACGAACAGTTTTGGAGGCGGTTCAATCAAAAGGGAGAAAAAGACAGACAGACTATGAGTGCGTGTTGACTATGACACATGCAAGTGCACATGCATCTACACTCTCAGGCAGGTGAGAAAGATGACAGGAGAAACGCTACAGGGCTCAGTAATGTCTCTTTTCCCCGTGCAGATCAGAGATATTTGTAAAGAAGATCTATTCTTGCATCAATACTGTACGTTACCATGTCTGAGCTAGAATCTGAAAAAAAGAAACTGTATAAAGCAATCTGAGGACTCAGACTAAATAAGATGCCAGAAAAGCGGTAAGGATTCCCCTGCCCTGATGGACCATGGCAGCTAAACTCTGCGTGATTCAGCTGTAATTAAGTCTCTGTCACTATCAATCACAGCTCTCGCTTTCCTTCTAATCAGTCAATTTCATAGCCACCATTATTCCCAAGGCACTGAGATCAACATATTGAGCCTCTGCTCATATACTCGTCCTTCTGGACATTCATGGATGAAAGCATTCCTGCATCTGGATGCACAGATGCAAGCTCATATAGATCTAAAGTGGCAAAAACTCCCATTACAGACAGGAAGAAGCAAAATATGCAGTTTAAAATATTGAGCTACTATGTAACCATGGAAAATAAACACTTGTAACATAAATGCTTCACAATGTTTAAATAATCCATTCAGTCAATCTTCTGAGCGAATGTTTTTTCAGCTTCCAGTGGTTTAAGAGTCTTCTCACAAGTACTGCCTGTGTCAAAAGCCCATGCAGGACTTCAGTAGGATTTATATCTGGGCTTTGATGAGGTCGTTCCATAGACCCTCATTGTTTCTTTCTGAGCCACTATTCAGGGGGTTTGCTTATGTGCTGAAGGTCTTAAGCTCACTGAATGGTCTACTTACAGTTTAGCTTTAATTGTCAAACATAAGACCTCACATAAGATTGCACAATTTTAAGCAAAATGTCTCATAATCTCCCCAATCTCTGAGGCAGCAAAGCAACCACCAGCTGGTATGAGGTTCCTCTTCTCAAAAACGCGCCTTCTCTGTGCACCGCACACGTTGACGCTTACTGTGACTTAACAAGTGCAAAACTGCAGTTTGCAAACTGACAAAGTGCAGCTTTGCTCCAATGTTCTTTTTATAAGTGTAAAAGTTATTTTTCCTGGCATATCTCCCGTGCAGGTCAGCCTTGGCACCATCTATTTCTTTTTGTAGCCACGTGAACTTTGTACTTTCAGCAGATCTTGTGATAGAGGTTTGAGGTTCTTAGAGACTTCTGTTTCTTAGCATCACACTGTTCTCGCTGCTGTGGCTCTGATTTTGAAATCTATATAATTTGTCAGCAACGTTCCTTGGTGACGAATTATTTAGAGCAAATGTGTCTCTTTTTAAACTTCTTGCAACAAAACAAATCATCAGTTCCTTAATTATAATTACATTAAATTATTTAGTATGGGAATGATAACAAAATGCCAAGTTGTTTGAATACACCAACATTAATATTAACCATTCTTTTAAAGAGTGTTTGCATATAAATGGGGAAAAAGTCAGCTATTTCAGCTATTTATTTTGCATATTGCAGCAGCATTCATATGCTGGGTGTCTAAACACTTAGAAATAAATACACCGTTGACAGCACAGCATTTGACTTTTACAGCCCAGAAGTGATATTTGCCATGGATTTCTAAGAAACAGCCATCCACACCCTGTGTTTACATTGTGCCACAATACATCTGTTGCATCGACATTCACATAATCTTCTCCAACTGTTTCAACACCCCCCACCCCCCACCCCAAACCAAATCCAATATAACCACATTTTCACTGTATACCCATTTTCTTCTACAATATAAATTTGGTCAAATCATCAGCTATGTTGTCATCAGCTCATGTTTTCTCTTCCCTCTGCAAAAAAAGGATGAGATAACAGTAGTATTAGGATCCGTCTATGTCTCATGGACTTCCAAGAAGCAAGCAGCATAACCTCTATAATCGGGTGATTGAGGTCACGCTGCACTGAAACATTAGTCCTTGGGCAATAGCTGACAAATTATGGGGGGCCAGCGGAGCACGGCCAGAGAGAGCAGACCTGTTTAAGCTTAAACTGAGCAGCCTGCAAACCTTCCACAGGTCAGGGATGAAACTGTCTTCATGATAGTGTTTTTATCACTTCAAAGGAGACTGCTGAATCCGTTGTCCTTATAGCATGTCATGGACAAAATAATAACAGCGTCTCGGTTGTAAAAGCTGCCAATGTTAGGACATGACTGGTTGTCTCTTCTGAGCTTTCCATTGCAAGTTCCCCCAATTATATGATTTGAAACACCCACTCAAGTCCACAAGCAAGTGTTTTGGGCTTCATTTCCACCTAGCAACAAGAGACTTGATGCATGAAATGGAGGTTGAAATTTTCCATTTGGCAGGATGATGAAATGAACAAATTAAGTAATGCATATCATATAGCATGTCAAACCTACCACCCTGCAAGTGGAGTGTAAGCAAAGGTTAATTGTCAGTTACTGAGAGCATATGAGATTGTCTGTCCAGGTGGCAGATACTTCACTGTAAATCTCAGGAAATGTGGCAGTGAGAGATAGGCTACATAAATATTAACAACTGTAAATATTCTGCGTTGTACTTATTCATCGCCTTCTTCTCGGCGGATTCTGCCATATTACTTTTTGTTTCAAATAACACATTTGCCAAGATTCGCCTCTTTAACGAAAATAGAAATAAGTTTAGCAAATGTTTTTTTTTTTTGATTTTTCGTTTTCTAATCCCGTTTCTTTTGAGTATTTGGTTTATTATGACCTAATGTGCACATTGCCTTTAAGCGTGATAGTTTGCATTTCCAATTAGTAAAGCTCGCTTCTGCGCACACAGGGAAAGTAACCTGTTGCAGTATCCATTACAACATAGCTACGATGTCCAAAGCAAAATACTTCAACATATTTATGCATTTGAACCACTTTGCTCAGACACCGTAAATGCAATCCCCAAAGCATATTAATACTTTTACATTCGGAGGTGGTGTGATGTTCTGGGCTTCACAGTCGGGCCACGGATTCAGTGCGCCGTGCGTAAACGCTACTAACAGCTACATCCTTACCTATCGTCCGTCTGCCAGTCTCCGAGCAACAGGTCTCGGAACCGGTACCGAGGGGGCAGCGGGAGCACCTCCTTTTCCAGTTCGACCATGGTCCTCCTCTTCAAAACACCGAGACAGAGACAAAAACCACCGCAAACCGCACCTCCACACCGAGGAGGTGCTCCCCTCTAGAACCAACTCCGGTACTCTTCCTTACGCTATTCAAGACATACATTAACAATACACACAGTGATACGCTTCATGACACTGTCTGAATATAAAAAAATAAAAAATAAAATAAAAATAACTTCTTCCTTTGTTGGCACCGGAAAAAGCGGCTCGACTTTTACTTCACAGAGAGGCAACAGGTCGAGGATGCTCATCCGCCGGCGTAGGGGAGGCTCCACTTTCAGGCTGTGACAGCTGAAAGCAACTGGTTGTCTCTCCCAGCAGCATCCTGCCTCCCTGAGCTCCACATGGACGCACTGACTGAGATCGTGTAACGCACCGTTGGGGAACAGTGCGCAGTTGCAAAGACTTTTCATCCGAGGAATAATAATAATAATAATGATTATGATAATGACGATAATGGACTGAAACAGTACTCTCAGAACAATTTTCACCAATAAAAACATGCATTCTCTATGGAGATCTGCTCTGAATTTGTGACACTAATAGTCTAGTGTTCTGCAATCCGTCACACGTACACCGTGATCCTAAGAAATGGCCATCTCTCAGTGGAGACGTGTGCGCATCTCAGTCGTGAGTCTGTGCAAAGACATGTGTTTTTGATTATGTCTGCGCAGCGAGCTCTTATATCATATTCTAATGTGCGTTATTAAAAAAACATAATGCTTTTAGTTCACTGACGAGTCATTTTAAAGAGATATATTTCATAGATTGGAAAGGAGCTTGCTGAAATATACATGAACCCCCATCCAATTAATTTAGTGCGACGCTTTGGTGGTGTATATTCATTCTGAGACATTTAACACGATTCTGCACGGCTTGCCAACTGAGCTCTGAGTGCTGCTGCTCTCTTATCCATATGCTAAATATAATTAAAATACTCGTCAGTGCAGAGGGTGTAGGGAAAATAATTTTCTCAAAATAAAGAGAACTACAAAATAGCTCAAAACATGACAATATTCAGAATTCTCTGAACGCGTTTTATTAAAATGTAAACTTATAAAACACCACCGTGGAACCTGTCTTCTGTGAATATTATATTAATCTTCTGTAATAAATGAATACACACATGTAATAGTTACATCGTTTAACCCACAAATGGTAAGGAAGCACTAGTTTTGTGGTAATGTATTAGTTTGTCTGTCACTCCAAACATGAAACAGGATTAATCCCGCAGAGCGCTGGCCCTAAACGGGTAATTAAATTCAAATGTGGTGCTTAGGAAGACTTTTGACCAGAGGCCCAAGTCATTTGAATCACAGGTGTTATTCAAATTAATTCCATTAATTAATATTAATCACCAACAACCTCCTTTTGAAAAAAAAAAAAAAAAGCTCTTCTGTAATCTCCAAACAAAACATTCAGTCAGAGAACTGAAAAGGTTTGGATTGTGTGCAGTTGTCGTGTCAGTGTTTATGTGCTCCTGCGTCTAACTGCATGATTTATTCACTTTAAGAACCCGACTTGCTTTATACACTATTAGAAAACACAAAACATGTCATTCAGGCTGCATCTATTTCGCCCTCTGGTGGTCAAACACTCGGGGGAGGGCTCAGTTAATTGAAAAGTTTAAGAGGTAAACTGACTACATAAAGACAAAATAACAACCGATATTAGGAGTAAAGCAAATGCATTTCAAGTGGACAGGCATGGCTGTGTAGTCATGGTAACAACAAAAAAAAAAAAAGAGTCAGGCCATATCAGAGGACATGCTTCATGTGTTTCAAACCTAATTAAAACCCCATTTAATCTTAAATTATCAATTTGCATATGATGAAGAGAGCAAGTTGGTCCACGTGACAACAAGGTTTAAATCCATTCATATGTTCTCATCAGCAAAGGAACTGTGGCTGCATAAAAAAAACATACACACACCTTAAAAACAAACATAAAAAAGCAAAGTGATATAAAAAAGGTATAAAATACTTTTAGGCAGTTTTCTCCATTCGGAGTGTAAAGTTCTAATCCAAAGTCACATTGACAGACGCTAAAGCCTCCACGGCCCAGCCGGGGTACTGATCCCGCGAGGGAAACATCCTCTTCATGAACGTCCTTATAAACTCCGGGAAACGGCCTTCCACGATGCTCTGTCTCACAGAGCGCATCAGGGTGAGCTGCAGAGACAAATGTTTGATGAATGTTGGGGGAAGTGGAAACAATGTGATTACTATAGATCCTCCTGCCGTGCAGCTTCAGAATGTCCACGGTCAGTTACAGGTCAGCGTCCTCCAAGGATTTTTGTTTTATGTGCCCACTTCATGCTGGCAGTATGCTAAAGGAACATAGATGCCATCTCACAGAAATTAAAATATGACTTAAAAGAACTGTCATATTTCGGAGGGTATGTATCACAAGGTGAGGCTTTTATTGACTTCACAGCGTGTGAGCAGAAATATGAGTTTAAGCGGCTCAGAAGAGTCTGTTAAGAGATTTACATTAAAGACTTTACCAATACTGACCTGATAGGCAATGTTGTGGATGGTTATGTGATGCATGGCTGCGGTGTCGCTCTTAAAGAGAGCATGCAGGTAAGCACGGCTATGTCTAAAATAGTAAAAACAAAACAAAACAAAAAAAAAAAAAAAACAGATGATTTGCACACAAATACAACAAAGCTTGAACATCTTGTCATAACATTAACCATTGTTGTTGTTAGACTATTCTGTTTGGGGCCCTTCTAGACCAAGTAAAGGCACCGGAAGGAAGAATTCTTCAAATGTGGATCCATTGTGAACTGCATTTTGTTCTGGATTTACCTCTTGCAGGTGGGACACTGGCAGTCCGGGTCTATGGGCTGAAAGTCTTTGGCATACTGCTTTTGTTTCACCTGGAGCGATCCCCAAGGCACCAAGGCAGAGCCAAACCTCTGAGAAAAAAGAACCATCAGAGTAAAAAAAACCAAACAAAACAAAAGCAGTCAGTGCACGGTGTGAATCAAAACTTTTAATAGTGATTTTAAAATAAAAGGTGATTTTCCAGCACTTACTGCAGTTCGGGTTGGAAATACACAGTCAAACATGTCACATCCCAAAGCGACGCATACCACCAAATCCACAGCATACCTGCAGCAGTGAGGACCAAACTACTTTATTTATTTATTTTTAATGGCATTATGACAGACAAGCAGTACAGTTCTCATGACGAAGCAAACGTACCCAACACCCATAAGGTAGCGAGGTTTTTCACGAGGCAGATGGTCAGTGCTGAGTGTGACCATCCGCCAGAAGTCATCCTTCTCCTCTCCTCCACTTAAACCTCCAATAGCAAAACCAGGAACATCACGCTTGGTCATTTCTATGGTGAGAAAAAAAACAACAAAAAACATTTTAAATGGAGTGTCTTACAGGAAAATAGCTTAAATTTGGATAATTTACAAGTAACTACACTTGACATTCCCGTCTGAGGGAATTTTTGACTATTCTAAAATGCAGTTTGCCGTTAAGATCTTTAAACATTTAAGTTTATCAAACATGACATGAAATGCTCCAAATGAATGGATTCCATGTCACAAGTCACCTGCCACCTTTTTGTATTCGTGCACAAATAACTAGATTTTCAAAGTGTTTTAACATTTATATTCAATTATATTTTTAAAGCACTTTTCAAACATGTCCATTCCAATCGTGATTAAAAAAAAATTATGAAATAAATGAAAAGAAAAAATTAAAAGATTAATAACAAACACAGCCTGTTACAAATGATAATGAATATAAAGTTAAAAGAGTTAAATAGAGTTAAAAAAACAAACAAACAGAAACAAACCAGCATTCAGAGAAAAAGGTACATGTTGAAAACTTGCCACAGGTCGGGACTTTTACCGTCTAAACAGACTTTGCGCAGCTCTGCATCCAGTCCTCCTTGGATAATGGCAAAGAGGTTCTGCTTGTCTGGATTTTTATTGGCTGCTATGCAACGATCCAGCCAGCGAATGGATCGGTGCATGGCTTCCTCCACCCGTGGCCCCTTCACAGTGCTGCTGACCACGTCGTCTAACTGCATCATGATGTCGGACCCTAGAAGTGCACAAAGAAACAGACGGAAATGCCGTCAATGAGCCACTTAGTAGTATCAAAAACTGCTTAAAAACAATTGATTCCCAATCCACCTAGACTGTTCTGTATGCTGATGGACTTCTCGGGACTTAGTAGGATCTCATTGCCATCGTAAGGAGACCTGAACTTGACCCCCTCCTCTGTGACCTCTGAGAGTTCAACAAGAGACACCATCTGAAACCCTCCACTGTCCTGGAAGAATAGAGAAAAATAGACACAAGCCTTTAAACTAAAGCTCAAAACTAAAACCAGTGTATCCAACTATTGGCTCTCTGGTTGATCAAGGGATTGAAGGCTCTACTCACAGTTAAAAGATTTCTCTTCCAGTTCATGAAGCCATGCAAACCACTCGCTTTCTCAATCAAATCAGGACCCTGAGAAAGTAGAGCGAACATTGCAAGACACATTTACATAACCAAAAACAGGTTTTCATTCTTTACATGCACGTACCTACCGGCCTCATGCCAAGGTGGTAAGTGTTTCCCAGACAAATCTGACATCCAAGCGCCTCCAGCTGATCCGTGGTGATCCCCTTCAGGGTCCCCTGCGTGCCCACCGGCATGAACACCGGGGTGCTGACGGTGCAGTGTGGCAGTATCAGATCACACGCTCTTGCTTTTGTCACGGGACATTCGGCGACGATTCGCAGAGTGAGAGGAGAAGCGGCGGATAGAGCTTTCCTTAAAGACATGTTGCTCCCAGGAGCATCTGCAGCCAGTCCACGCTCTACCGTGGCAGCCATGGTTCACTGTCCACGTGACACGGAGAATTGAGACTGACAACCGGATTGACCAATAGAAAATGAGATGCGTGTTCGTGGTGACGAATGCGCCAATCGTGGGGCAGAGGCAGCAGAAGCAGTCAATCAAAGGCTTGGTTTTGAAAAACAAAAAAGAAAAAAGGGCGGAGCCACACTCGCCGGTTTCTATCGGATGTCGTCGTCTGTGACCGGATGGCGTTTGTGTAGAGGAAGTTTTGTTTTGTGAGTTTTCCGTCCGCTTCGACTGGTTACGCTTCCGATAAATGGGACCTGAACTTATGCGCGTATAACGTGCACTACAAGTAGCGCCCGGTTGTTCAGAGGGAGAATAAACAGCCGAGGGGGGGTTTTGAAGCGGCGGAGCTGAACACTTTCGGTGTCCCGACAGCGCCTCGCTGCTAAGCTAACGTTACCCAGCTAAGCGGCGCGGCTACATTTTCCTCCCGGGCTGCGTCGTGTCGAGGCTGCTTCGGAGCTCAGCGGACCATGGGGAACCGGGGCATGGAAGAGCTGATCCCCCTGATCAACAAGCTCCAGGACGCCTTCAGCTCGATCGGGCAGAGTTGTAACCTAGACCTGCCTCAGATCGCTGTGGTCGGCGGTCAGAGTGCAGGGAAAAGCTCAGTCTTGGAAAATTTCGTTGGCAGGTAAGCGGGTTCGGTTAATAAATTATGTATCTTTTGCAATTTGCTTATTCTTCATACCACGCCTGCGTGATAATACTATCTTAAAGTATGTATTTCAGTGTGTTACAGGAATATATAACGTGCCATAAAGCCAACTCTAGTTTGATTGATTTACTCGTACGTAACGTTGAGTTACGCACTTGTTGTAAAGTGCCTCCGCGTTCAACATCTTTACTTTTACACGTTGTTTATATGGTAAATAAACAGGGCTATTATATAAATATGCATTATATCTGTATATCTGTTTTAAATGAAGGGATATACTTTGCTGTTTAGGTTATTTGTGCCTTCAACTGTCAATCAAAATTACGTGTATTTTATTTTGGTAAATAAATGATCGACTCTGTAAAATTCCCATTGTAATCTGAATAAGTCTTAGTATAAATATGTATTTTAATTTTGTTGCAGCTAGTCTAAGAACCTTTATCGATTTGCTTTTCCCCCTGTGATTTTGGTATAATTCAGTGACATACCTCTGAAGTCTTAAATGATTTACATTTATAGTGATTGTTTGAGCTTTTCATTGGAGTATTATTGACTCAGAAAAAAAAAATCAAGGTCAATGAGGAAAAGAAGTCCAGAGAGCCACCAGAGATGTATGGTTTTGCACCTGAAATTATCCATAGTATGTTTTTTTTTTTATGAGATTTTTATTTTGAGATCAAAACAGATGTTGTCATTGTCTCTAGAATTTAATATCTGTGAGAGACAGAACTTCCTTTACCATCTTCCTCTTTCGTTTAGCCTTTGGTTAAAGTGTGAAATAAAAGGAAATAGGGTTGTCCTACTTAACTCTTTATGATGTAAAGTTTTAAAGTTAAAGTGTTTACCAAGAGCTTGGCTCTATTGTGCGTTGTTGGTGCTTTTGTCCTCTCCCGCAACAACAGTAAGTGCAAATTAAAAAAAAAACAAAACAAGGCAAGCTGGTTCTAAAACAGCCTGTTCAACAGGTTTCTACCCCATTTATTGACACTCAAAGTTTAACCCAACCCATTCAGTGATTTCACAAGCTTGCTTGTAGTGTAGAGGAGGCATGTTGGCTGGTAAGTTGGAATGTACACCGGTCTGTAGTGATAAACAAACAGGAAAGAGCAAGTTGTGACTGTTCTCAAGGACGATCCCACTTGTAGATTAGACTATTGCTCAGTCCACATTTATTCAGATGAATGGGATGTTGTATTTTGAGACCACTTGACACACATCAGCTGCAATTATCCTGAGGCATTTCATGGTGACCTCAATCTTAACTGCCTGTGCTGTCCGTCTGTTTTCTGCCTGTTTTCAAGACTAACATCTATCCATTTGCACAAATTTTATTCCTGTTGCTGTGACACAGACTCTCGAGTACATTCATACTTGTATTAAGTATGTAAGCGGTGTACTTGAGTTTATAGGAAAAAATGAATTGGCCACTCTGCAAGTTGCAAGTGTGTAGGTGACATACTGAGAGCAAGTTAAATGTACATTTTAAAGTGAAGTCTTAGTTCAGTTTGGGTACATTTGGATGGTTTTGGACATCAACAACTAGCATCCTTATGACTCATTGTTGATTGAAGGCCATTTTTACCTTAGAGACTGGCCAGTGCCTTAAAACCTGTGTAGCCTTCCTACGTTTTGATTTCGTCCCCTTTAAATAATGAAGAAGCATCAGTGTCATTCACTTGAATGTTAATTAACATTCAAATGCATGGCAGCGACACCACAAACTGCTATTTTCAGTTATGTTATTGTTGCTCTGTAATTCCCAGTGAGCTGAGCTCCTTTCTTTTTTGAGGTGTATATTATGTTGGAAAGGGAGGTTTTATGCATGCGTCATGGGGGAAGAAAATAATCCATCATTTACTTTTCACAGTGGCAACAACAATAGACCGTCTTGCATATCTAGGAAGAGATGCATCTAAGATAGACTATATGATTCAGACATGGAATGCAAATGATGCTCATTTTTCTTTCTTGTCTGGGCTTCATGCTGATGTAATCTGATGCATTTGCCAAGTGACCTAACTTGGTGCTTTACTGTCTTTAACGACAAAAAAGTTCTGCCTTTATACGATAATTTTGTAAATTGGCCTCAGTGGAGAAAGTGAAAGGCATGGGTAGAACATGTTTGCTTTGTAGTCATTGTATCTCGGTCCTGTATTTTTAGGCTGTTTGAGTAATCTGTTTCACTGAAATGATTTGGGCCTCTGCTTACTTCAAGTTTGTTACAATATAGCTGTGTTTGGTTGGAAGATCTGCATACTTGGGTGGACAGAAGATGATTAAATCATTGTGACTACATCATCATGTTGTGGAGCGGGAGGAGAGGACCCAAATGCAGGAATGGAGACGGCAGGAATTCTAAGCAAAGTCTTTATTTAAACTAAAAGTGCTGCAGTGCAGGAAGAAGAAAAAACAAAATGTTTAAGCATGAATAAAAAAAGAGATTAAATAAGAGAAGAATGCAAGAGAAACGTTGTCAGAAATATGCGAAACGGTTTGCAAACGAAAGCTCAAGGCAATAATCCAAACATGACATAACATACAATATAACATACAATAACCTAACTATGTCACTCGTGACTACAACAATGAACCAGCACCAGGCAGAGGAGGAAACAGACCTTAAATATGAGGACTAACGAAGATCAGGTGGGAACACTTAAGGTGATCACCACAGAGGAAGACGAGCAGCCACAGATGCAGACATACAGACTCTACAAATTAAAAGTAAATGCATAGATACATAAACAAATTAAACAACAAAAGATCAGAAACAAAATACAAAGTGAACCCACTCAGAAAATAAACTAAAACTTGACAAAGTCACAACAAAAAAACAACCAATATATTTCTGAAAAGTTAACCACGACTTGCCAAACTAATAACACATCATGTATTTGGAAATATTTTACTGCTGGTGGGTTTCTTTTTTCTTGATTTGGTACCAGGGCAACCTAATAAAGTACCTCAGATCCAGCTGCACATTTGAATAGATTTTGTCAAGTCATATGCAGTTCTACCTGATTAAAAACAAAATAATGATCTTTTTTTTTTTTTAAGCTCCCAGCAATGTCCCTGCTGCTTCCTTGTCCCTGGCTTACTTACAAAACAGAATACAGTAGAATCTTCATCAGTGTTATTAATCAATTATACGTGGAATCCTAACACACCTGGGAAATGATCAATAACAATTTCAAGTGAGTAATGTAATATGAGAACATTTATTGCCTAGGGATCAATTAGATTAGATTCCACTTTATTGTCATCACACATGTATAAATACAAGATAGCAAAATACAGTCTGGCATGTAATCAGAAGTGCAAGTGCGACGTATGTGCAGTATGTACAGTTAAGAACAGTTTTGTACGGATAAGTTATGTACAGATAAGGGCAGAAACCCAGAAATCACAATAGTTTTAATGACATGGATCACAAACCCATCTTTTTTAGCTGTTCTTAGTTGTAATTTCATTTTCCCAGCTGGGGGTTGAGTTATCATATCTAGCACTGCAAGCTGGTCTGGGTGGAGTAGTTATCAGACCTCTTGCAAATAGATTACAGTCAACAAAGATTCTTGTACGGTCTTGGAACAGCTGTTTTAAGTTTAAAGGTGCTTGCATGCTGGCATTTTATTATATTCTTGTAAAAAAAAGTAGCCACCAATTTTCCTCCATTGGCCTTTACATACTAGCCCAAGCAAGACAGAAAAATCCTGCAAACGCATTTCCTTACATACATAATTCTGGCTTTTAGGAAGCAAAGTGCGTTTGATGTCATGTGCGTGAAATGTGATGTAAGAAGTCTCATTTATTGCGTGTGTGCACACCATTTAATCAAAAACAATAATGGGAATAATGCCATCAGCTTTCTTCATGTTCTTATAGGAGTGCCATAGTTTAGCTCTGAAACACAAGAGCCTGGTGTGTGTAAGCATGCATGTGCATGAGTTACATGGACAAGAGAGTGATGGTAATTATACAAAGATATGACCAATTTAGGGTAGAATTTATTTTTTGAATTGCACATGCCACTCTCTGGAAAGATGACACTGACTAATGAAGCGGCCCTAGTAGAAACTGCCTTCACGTCCCGATACGGATGTGTAGCACGGTGGACGTCCATTTCTGGAGGAGGTGCACGCACTCAAATGGCAGAGATTGAAGGAATTCTGCATTGAGCAGTTGGATTTTGGTAGTCAGTGAAGAGGCTTTGGATCAACGAGTGCCTTCTGTTACTCAGAGTGGCGGAGTCTCATACGGGCATGTGGGTAGCCATAATTATGTGTTCACTGTCATGCCAGGGACACATAGTGTTTTGGTGGGACTTATTCTAACACGTTTCTAGTGTACTGTGCATTCCCTCAAGCAATTACTGTGACCTCAGACTTTCACACACGGGTTTCCATGTTTAAAAGTATAGATTGCTCATGGTCTCCATACTCAGCAGAAAGGAGGATCAGCTCTGGACTAAGTTCCTTCAGAGTTGTTCTGCCTGTTTGCAAGAGTCTGTTGGGGTCAGGGGAGCTAGTGTTCTCTCCCTGCCTTACTCTTCCCTGATTTTGCTTTGTTAGAGGGAAGGAGGCCCACGAACTGATGCTCTTTGCTTGCCCATGCATAATGAATGAAATGATACACAATCTGCTGAGCCTCGTCTATCATTTACAGCGCATCAATAATGGAATACTGGCTTCTTCTCAATATGCCATTGCCGTTTATCCAATTCTGTCCATAAAAACTGGGTGGTTCAGTTCTGCCTTTAATTATGTCTTTTCAACAGGGCAAAAAAAAGCATAAAATTCTGTTTAAACCACATATCTGTATTTGATGCCATATTGCTGCTGTGAATGTTTCGCCATCGTCACCTGTGAGGTGCTGTTTGACTATTACCAAACCAGTGAGCGTCATTAGCAGCTGTAGAGTGGCCTGGATTGTTGGACTTCCAGTAATGATACGTTAGCCAGCCAGTGGAAAAAGTAGCCTGCAGTGGGAGATCTGAACAAAGTTCTACTTAAGTAAATGCTCAGCTATTCGGTCAGTAGTCAGGGCTTATGGACATCAACTGTTTTGGATTTTGTTTTTTTTTAATACTATTTTTATTTTAAAGGGATCATTCTTGGTGTCATCTTTTGCTTTCTCTTCTCACGCATCTTAGTGACAAGTCTCCTTTGCCCCTCCTTTGCTGCTGATTTAATTGATTTTTACCTCTTTACCTCTATACACCTCCCTGTCTTGCCTCAAAACCTCTCCCAGAGCTTTCTATACAGTCCACCATGGGGGACAAATACCCGCATGCTTCACATTATGTGGATGACACAGCACCGGCGCTGAAACACAGACTTGTGGATTTTTGCTGCCATAGGGACTTTTGCAGTGGGTACTATCCAGAATGATCTCCAGTGTTTGACCACAGGACTAGGTTTAGGAATAGCAGCAATTATGTAGTGCAGTAACTTTACTCTTTTTACTGTCTTGTTGCAGGCATGGGACACTTACTCTGTTCAGACCATGCATTGACATACGTTCTGAGAACTCTGATCACAAGTGCTTACCATATGTGCGTTCACATCTGCGATCAAAATAAATATGTAATTGCGTCTTGAGTGATCTAATCTAACATAAACAATTTTGTGTGCAAATTCAAATTAGTCATCGCCCCAGTTGATGGCTTTACTTTTGTAGGCAGTTCCTGAATCCCTCCAATGATGTTTTTGTGTTCAGACTATGAAGAGAATGTGGACACAAATGTCCCAGACCACCTTTGAATACATGCTGAGTAATCGGATCTGAATCCGTCCTGGAACGTGTTCAGAACTTATGTTAGCCCCTTCCTAGGATGCATTTTAATGGATGTCTTTCGAGTCTAAAAATCAGCAGGCAGGCTGAGTATCTCCTTAGTTTTTTCAGATCTGTAAAGTTGAAAAAACAAAAATGGGTAAAAAAAAACTAACAGTGAGTTAGTGCTTTGGTGAGGCCTGATAGAATTATTCCATGACTGGGTTTGGTGATTAATACCAGCTGTAGTATGTTTGTGGAGCAGCAGAGGGACATTGAGGATTTAGAGGAGAAGAGGAACACACAGGATTGGGTGGAGACACCTCATCTGTAGGCTGTTTAAGCAACATTAAGTATGTGGTTAAAGCCTAGTCTGGCGACCTGTCTCTTTAACAGAAATGATCAAGCAAATAGTGTGGAAGCTTTTATTGTTTTCTGTACCAAATCTTGTATTTCAGTAATGCACAGCTAGATTGGTTACTGTTTGTTTTTCTGCTAATGTGCCATGCATTACATTTCATGTTGCAATTAGCATTAGGTAAGTGGTGGCCGAGAACACACATAACAACATGATGGTGAGTTTCAGGGTTGAGGGCTGTGTGGTTCCAGCATTATCGTGACTGCCTCTCTTCTGTATTGACACAGGTCTGCTTTACATAAGAGATGCTGCCAGGTGAAGCTATTGGCCTCTTCTCTATTTTTGATCATGTATATTTGCATTTGGGTTGTTGATACTTGTCTGTCAGTACTGTAACACATAACGAACATTAATCCAAGAGGGATCCTTATATGCCATAAGAGTTTGATGGCAAAACTCACTTTCTCATTCTAATTCAGTCAAAACCTGTCTCACCCTCTCATAGTTGGGACTCACGACATCATAGCTTATACAACACTTTCTAATATTTATTTCTAAAATTGTCAAAAATACACAGACAAATGGAGCCACACTGTAACCCAAAGCTTATTGAGCCTTAATGTGACACGGGAGGTGCCACATGGGTTTTTGACTTTTCTGTTACCTACCATCTGATGGTTATGTTACTTAAATGTTCCCATCTGCCATGTGGTGTTTTGATAACCTGGGGCAGTTCAGTACATCTGTGTTCAGTACATCTGTGGTCATACTGCAGAAAAGGGAAATGTAAGTATTTGAAAATAACATTTTAATTCAAGTATTTTTGGCATGTAGTACTGTTGGCGCAGTTCGGTCTGTGCTGGTGGGAAGTCTCGGGATAGCTACTCTTGGCCCTAACGTAGTGATAATGTGCTTCAAGAGTGCAACTTGTGTTCAGAATTTCATTTGTATGACAGCTTTAAAAAAACAAAAAAAACAACCTCTACTTGTGGAGGAGAGGGCCGGATTGGCTCAGTCTGTTTCATATAGGCACTTATGATTAAAAAAAAGATGGAAATTCTTAGTTGAGAAAGGAGGAGTTGGAGTGTGATTTGGTGGCCGTTTAATCAAAGATTGTTACTGGCATTTTACTAAGACATCAGAAAAATATGTCAACTTGTATAAAAAAAAAAAAGAGAGAAAAATAAGAGAAAAAGTTATCTTTTAGACTGGCAGGAGATGTCTGCAAAGATAAACAGGCAGGCCTAACGGTGGATGTTTTACTAGTACAAACCCAAGCTAACTTTATGGTTGGAATAACATCTTGGATTATGGGATTTGATGCCCACAATGTTTGAACTGAAGCATGGTGAAAATAAAACTGACCATAAATACTGTAATCTCAATGAAAATCTTTGGTTTGGCTTAAACGATCACCACCAGCTTGTCACCAGGATCCGCATTAGTGTGATAATGACCCATTCATTTGAATCAGGTGTGTATCTAAAACATGCAGGACAGCAGATCCTGAGGATCAAACTTGAAGATCCCGGGCTTATAGCATGAACATGAAATAGTAGTTTGATTATTATTCTATGAAATATTGACTTAGAGAAAAATTTGATTTGGACCTGTATTGAAAAAAAGAAAAAAACTTCAGTACTGAGTTACTCAACAGCATCGTTGAGTAAAAACAATCACAGCAGTTCTGCTCATGTTTATTCCAGCCATAATCAGTCTCATTTACATGTTTTACTTTTGTCGTGTACTGGGAGTTGGGCTGCAGTGGTATTAAAATTAAATGATCAAGAAGAAATCTCGACTGTAAAGGTTGTCTTTTAAACTTAACTCCCTTTTAAATCTTGACCCACAACGAATTGTCTTGCGTCTTTTTGATAAACTGTAATTTAACCTGCATATGAACCTGGACATTTGGTTTTTTCACATAGTCGCACAGAGAAGTGTAAGAATAAAGAACTATGCCTGTAGTGTTTTCCTGTTATCACTCTTTTAAATTTGAGTTTGTAACTCAAGAATGAATGATATTCTGTTGATAGTACACATCTTCTCTTATACAAAACCTATAACCCAAAGGTTTAGTAGCAGAATCTGGACCAGCCTATTAAATGAAAGCTGTTACGCGGGTTTATGTTGAACCAAAAACAACTAAGAAAAAAAGCCACATCCAAACAAAGCCCTAAAACAAGTCTTGGACCCAAAGGCCTTTCTTTTCATGTCTTTCTGCTGTCAACAAATTATTGTTTATATGTAAGTTAGAAAGCTGTTTTGACCTAATCCAGCATTAGTATCCCTGTGCTTTCAGTGTCACAATGATCCATCCTTCTTGCCAACACATTGAATATAATTATTTGTAGATTTTCCAGAGAAGAAGTGGAACTGCTTGTTCATTCATTACTGCCAGGGCTAATGTTAGCCCTGTTAATCTGAGTTACTCTACTTGTTCCAGTATCTGATCCTTTGGGTTGTGATCCTTTGTCTCCTGAGTGGGAGCACTCAGTCATGCAGGCCATTTGATACCACTTTATGGCCACAGATGCATTCTCTAGCATTACGTAATAGAAGCACAATAAGTCAACAAAATAGCATTGTATATTTTCAGATATTTCTCTGTCTGTTTTGTAATGGTGAACAGACTCGAGTGCTTGGTAACAAAACTTAACCCAACACAGCCGTCTCCACCATGGGTCATCTATTGTTTCCAGGAGATAGACTCATTATCCATGTTGATTGGATCCATCACATAATCAGTCTGCAGGGTTTCCCACAGAATCAGGTTATACTGGTGCTCTGTGAGCATGTGTGGGGACGGGTGGGGTTGTTTACCTCTGTTGCAGCTGAAGCTGGAAGGACCCTCTTCTTCGAGATCGCTAAAGTCATTGACCTGTCAGTTACTCCATAAACTGGAATGCCCCAATATAAGAAAAACTGCAAAATCTGCACATTATTGCATTTTATTTGTTGAATGTCAAGTTACAACTGTAACATTTTCCTGTTCCTCTCGATTTATGAGTGGTCATGCTGTGAGGACGTTGTTGTTATAAAAAAAATGTATCTCTTGTTTTGATTTTCTTTATTTGTTGCTTTATTCCCCGCATTTATTTTCTTTGTTGTCTTGTTTGTCTGTTATTCAGAGACTTTCTGCCGCGTGGGTCAGGCATCGTCACCCGCAGACCTCTCATTTTGCAGCTGGTCAACAGTAATACAGGTGAGTATCTGTACACAGCCACATCCCCATGTCTTTTCTCCGCTGCCCTTCATGTCACTGTGCCTCAAGCCAGACATGCTGCTTGCTACTTTGATGTCTTGATTTGAATTGAATTGTTTTCTGACTTCCCTGTTCTTTCTTTGTTGTCGTTCTTTATTCTCTTTATTCCTCTGTCTATAGAATATGCCGAGTTCCTACACTGCAAGGGGAAAATGTTTGTGGATTTTGACGAAGTGCGGAGGGAAATTGAAGCAGAAACCGACAGAATAACAGGATCTAATAAAGGCATCTCCCCTGTCCCAATTAACTTGAGGGTCTTTTCTCCAAATGGTAATGGACACACATCTATTAAAACAAAACACAATCATCCCAGGGTCTTTGCTTCACATTCGGTCAGATAACATGACAGGCTTTGGTAGCATGAGTATATTTAAGATGGTAAAACATGTAAACATTTTTCTCTGTTTATACTACGATGTATATCATTTTGATATCTTCAGTTGCATCAGAGCCATGTTATGTGTTTTCTGATATGCCATTTATGTGAGAAGTCAGTAAAAGACATTTGACAACCATGCGGTCCTTACAGGTCTTTAAAAAAATTGGTGAATTGTGAAAACTTATAATCAACAGTGGTACGTAGCAGATTATGCTGTATTATTATCAAACAAAATCAAATCAAAGTGCATGGGAAGGGTGGTCAAAAGAAAAGAAAAAAACTATACCCTTCATGCTTCACTTAATGTAATAGTGCTATAAGCAATACACAGGTGTCAGAAGAGACAACCAATATGGGAGTTGAAATTGTGGCTGGTTTTTGGTGAAGCAGGGACAAGAGACCACGACATTTAGACGATGTTTTCTAGAAGTACGCAACTATTCCTTCAAATCAAATTGAAACTGGTTTTCTAACATCAAAAAAGTTGTTTGAGCTGCTTTAACGCAAGGTCAGAGTGGAGAGATTCTCAGTAGTGATCATAGAGAAACAGTTGTTGCTGCCTATCAGTCTGGTAAGTCATACCCAAACAATTTAGTGTCCTTCTGCATAAATGGAAAAGGTTAAAAGAAACGGAAGATGTATGACCATGATGCACATATTTGGAGAAAACACAGTGATGGAGAGTTGATGATTTGGTCTTCTTTTGCAGCCACAGGAGCCGAGCACCTCGCAGCTACCGACTTGACTATGACCCCCTTTAAATTTCCAGAGTGATATCTGAAGCCAAATGTACAGGATAATGACCCCAGTCTCACTAGCAAATCCACAACAGAACTACTGACAAAAACAAAAAAAAAAATTGCAACGGTCCAAAGTCCAGACTTTAACCTTATTGAAAACCTGTCATTGGACCTTAAATGAGGGTGCATAAACAAACACTTCCAACATTCATTGAACTCAAGCAACACTTTAAAAGCGAGTTGGTCATAATTCCTGAATAAGCGCTAAAGGTGAATTTACAAGCTGTTAAATCTTTAAATTTACCACCACTTCTGCGTTGTGGCTTAGTTTTTGACACGGTTAAATATGCATTTTATTGTTATTCCTCGGGTGTTTTATTTACCTAATGTTGGGTTGAGAGTTGTCTTCAACAAGATAATTTCCCATTCATTGCTAATGTTGGCAAGTAATTAAACACTTATTGCCCCTCCTTACTGGGTACTGTCAAATGGCAAATTAAGTTTCTGAAAAGCAAAACTAAGTGGTCTGTTAAAAGGAAAAAGGTTAATAGAAGCATTTATTTGTTAATTTAACTGTTTAACTTGATTGGCTGCTTTAAAGTAAATGATTTAAAAACATTTTCATTTTCATTTATTTTCATGGCTTCTCTTTTTGTGACATAGTGTTAAACCTGACCCTGATCGACCTTCCGGGTATGACTAAGGTTGCTGTAGGAGATCAACCACATGACATCGAGTATCAGATCAGAGAAATGCTGTTGCAATTCATCACCAAGGAGAGCTGCTTGATCCTGGCCGTCACCCCTGCAAACACCGATCTGGCAAACTCGGATGCTTTGAAGATTGCCAAGGAAGTCGACCCACAAGGTAAAGAATGAACCTCAGCTGTCAGACATCAGCCTGCAAAGACAAAGTTGTTGGTAAAAGTATATTAAATGTATTAAATATATGATTTGATGCCCATTATCTCTCATATGATTCAGCATTTTTGTTTCTGACAAATATTGTCAGCAGTTTCTTAAACAGACTTTGCTTTGAAAAGGTCAAGGACCATTACATACTTCTTCAGGCTGAGTATTATTTTTGTTAAAGAGTGTGGTGATGTTAAGACTGATGGTGCTGGACTTTATAATCATACGCAGGGCTGCGTACCATTGGTGTTATAACAAAACTGGACCTCATGGATGAAGGCACAGATGCAAAGGACATCCTCGAAAATAAACTGCTTCCACTGCGGAGAGGTGAGGAAAATGCAAACTTATTTCCAGGCGTTACACTTTGAAAGAGCTCGGTGGTCTGGATGCTGTGTTTCTGTCTGTTTAGGTTATGTCGGAGTTGTGAACCGCAGTCAAAAAGACATCGATGGTAAGAAAGACATTCGTGCTGCTCTGGCCGCAGAGAGAAAGTTCTTCCTGTCCCACCCCGGTTACAGGCACATGGCAGAGCGAATGGGTACACCACATCTACAAAAGACGCTGAACCAGGTCTGCATGAATCTGTTGCTGTTTGTTCATGAATAATAAAATGCCATTCTCTCCATCACAAATTATGTTATGATTCTCTAAAATACTGTTACTTCTGTGTATAGCAACTGACCAATCACATTAGGGATACCCTCCCTGGTCTGCGCAGTAAGCTGCAGAGTCAGCTCCTCTCTCTGGAGAAGGAGGTTGAAGAGTACAAGAACTTCCGTCCAGATGACCCGACACGCAAGACAAAGGCCTTGTTGCAGTGAGTACAAATTAGTTCTCCATGTAGACATGTAAATTGTAAGATTTTTGCGGTTTACTGCCTAGACTTTGTATAGAATTGGTTCAGTGAGCAACAAGTTTATTCATGCATCGCTTGTGTTTTGTACCTGATCAGAATGGTGCAGCAGTTTGGTGTGGATTTTGAAAAATGCATTGAGGGCTCTGGGGACCAGGTGGACACCAACGAGCTGTCAGGTGGTGCCAAGATCAACCGCATCTTCCATGAACGCTTCCCCTTTGAGCTAGTCAAGGTTTGTGCCAATATTTACAAGCAATGCACACAGAATTTCGAATATTGGAGTCTTTACAGTGAATAACTGATTATTTAAATATGGGCTTCTTCTAGATTGTGTTTGATGAGAAGGAGCTAAGGCGGGAAATCAGCCACGCTATCAAAAATGTGCACGGTGTCAGGCAAGTAGATTGCAAACATTTAAAAAAAAACAAAAAAAAAACCAACCTCCCACAGACTTATTAAACAAGATATCACAAGCTAAGAGCTAATTTAGGGTGGCACATCCATCTATGTTGATCTTACTCTTCACAAAGTGAAGGGTTTGGGGTATTTGGTTACACCGATGGGCTACTTGTACAGTCTTCCTGCTGACTGGGTGAACATTAGTTTGAGCCAGAAGGGGGCCAGCAACAATTGATTTCATTGCAAAAAGGACAAAGCGTTAAAAATAAAGCCTGAAAAAACCTGGGTAAAAAGCACAGGAAATAACTGCACTGGAAAGGTTTCACCATCTTAACATTTCTTTTCACTCCACTACAAAGCAGACATTTTCCCACAACAGAGCAAAGCACACGGACTGATACCAGCACACCAGCGCAGGTTGCAACCTCCTCTGATTCTACCACAACTTCCTCCAAGTGGCAGCAGTAACATATGCATAGAAAGCCGTTGAATGTCTGATGTTCAAGCTCTAATTGTGCTGTTTCAGACTGAATTATTCATAAAATGCCACTGTTCCAAGTTAAATATGTTTTTCATTCTACTGCACCAATTTATTTATTTTTTTCATTGGTTCTGTCCTCTTGCAGTAATGTACCAACTAGTGTTTCTTTTTGCTGAAAGGCTTGGTTCATACTCAGTTTAGTGTAGCATGTATGTTTGTCCAGTTTTTGTGTTGTCTATTCCGCTGACAAACATCATCTTTCATGTCTCATTTACGTTACATTCTCTATTCACGTGCTGTATGTGCCACTTTATTTTTCTGTTTATTTATTTATCTATGTTTGCTAATGTTGTTTTTATTTAATTTAATTTCCTCATGCACATATGTCTGTTAACTGTTCCATCTGTTGGCTACTGTGCCTCTGTCTCTCTGTGCATCCTCAGAACGGGGCTTTTTACTCCAGACCTGGCGTTTGAGGCCATCGTGAAAAAGCAGATTGTTAAGCTGAAAACTCCCTGTCTCAAATGTATCGATCTGGTCATTCAGGAGCTCATCAACACATTCAGGCAGTGCACCAACAAGGTACTGCAGGTGTCCAGCATCTCCCGACCCAGCCGGGACACAGGGCAGGGGCAGCCTGGGTGTGGCAGAGCGTACACTGACACAGAAGTGTTCTCCTGTAGCAACAGGGAAAGTTCCCAATGATCAGGAAGATATTTTTGGTTTACAAAAGGAGAGTTCTGTGCAGTTTGCCCTCTGACCAGCCCAGCCTCATAAACTGTGTGTACAGGCAGCGCTGTTGTGATGTGGAGTGTTGTGACAGTTGACGTGTTGTCATGGATAAGAGATGTTTCCGGGACTGAGCATCTCAAGTTTCTCCTAGACAAGCTGCAGGTCTCACAACTTGGGGCATATAGCCAGCAAAACATGCCAGGGCCTCTTAAGTTGTTAGTTGGGTTTAAGTTGTGGGTAATCTCCATCTCTTTCCCCAATGACCCACATTAGGATGAACTGGCTCGATAAAGAAGAGAATGTGAAAATTCTGCAGCTTGTCCTTTTCTACTGTCTTGTTTTTCTTTCAATAACTAGAAATGACTAACTGAACAAACACTTCTCTTTTTATTTCTTCTTTCATTCATTCTTTTTTCTTTCTTTCTAAACATCATTTTCTGTCTTTAATTTCTGCCTATATCTGTCTTTCTACCATCAAAATAAAATGAAATCATCTGGCCGCATGACGTTTCAGAACGGGGCTTTTTACCCCTGACCTGGCTTTCGAGGCGATTGTCAAAAAGCAGATCCTCAAACTCAAAGAGCCCAGCCTCAAATGTGTGGACCTTGTGGTGTGTGAACTCACCGCACTCGTCATGAAGTGTGCCGTTAAGGTAACTGGGGACACACATGCAGGAATGACTAGTGAAGAGATTCGTTTCCTTTATGAATGTGTATCAGTGCCATTGCAGTACAACCCCAGTGAAATCAGCCCCGACCTTTATTTGCCATTTTTGTAAATATGTGTATTGACCCATCTGTATCTCCCTCACATCTGCGGAAGTCTCCATACCATAAAGACTGAATGTTAACATAACATTCTCATATGAAATTTTAAGCATAACTTAAAATTTCCACCAGCTGGCTCCTGTGTATTGTTTGATCTCAGCATCAGCTCGTTAAAAATGCTTATTTTTTTCCTCCCTTCATCTCCACACTGCTTCTTCTCTCACTCCCTGTCCAAGAGCCAACCCTGGCCTGTCTGAGAAGAGCTGAGCCTTGCTACGCTCCCTCACTGACCCACATGGTAGAATGACCGACATTCTGATCTTTGATGAGATGAAGAAAAATGGATTTACATTAGAGGGGCAGGGATGATACTCGGTGGGCTCAGTGAGGATGAGAAAAAAAATGTTTCCATAGCAACTGTGCTCCACTCCCATCTTGTGGACAGGGAAGAGCACTGCACAGCATGAAATGATATCAGAATTCTTTCTTCTTTTTTGGGTTTCCTTCAACCCCCTCCAGTCTTTTTTCTGTCATCACGTCTTCACTAACACTGATTCCTTTAAAGCTTTACTATCAGCTAGTGATGACAGTCTAGTATTAGTACACGTATATTGGCATGTCTTAAACGTATATATTTCTGTAGTTCCTTCTCTTCACCACCAATAAAGCAGCTCAATTTGGACTACAGTAGATATTTTGCATTAAAATGCTGATTATTTCACAGTCATCCCTGGCTGATTTTAAATCTGTCATTATCTTATAAAAGTGACAATTACTGTACCTTAAAATCTGAGTGTGGGGCTGATTGTGATCCCATGGATGTGCGTGAGTCCGAAATGCCTCTTGACTCTGTTTTACTCTTCTTTTATTTCTACTTATTGTCACTTCTCATCCCTGTTTCTCTGATACTTTTTGGTAAGTTTTATTAACCTCAAGCCCACATGTAAGAGTGTGTGTGCACGTTCAGTGCTGCAGTTATGTTGTGTTGCCTTTCAGCTCAGTTCCTACCCCAGGCTGAGAGAGGAGACTGAGAGGATTGTCACCACCCATGTCAGAGAACGAGAAGGGAAGACCAAGGATCAGGTCTGTGGCAAGGATCTTGGTATTAATGGACCAGTGGTTTCTTAGCCAGTTGAGGAAACACCAGTACATTCATTTTCTTTTTTTTTTTTTTTTTTTTATTTAAACATTTTTTAAGATATATTTTTAAGTATACACTAAGAAGTTTGAATGGAATCCAACAAATTATTTTGATGCGGATGGGACAAAGCAACACTGTGCAGGTCACTATAAAAATAACAATACTGTCATAAAGTTTGTTGCTGGCATCAAAATAGCAACTATTAGCCGTTATATGTCATTAGTTTCTGCATCTGCTGCAGCATGTGAGTAAACAAAAATACTGTGACTGGTCTGAGCATCGCTTAACTTGTAATTTTTCCTTTATTCATTGGATTTCATTTCAAAAGAACCCAAGAACCTTTAGTTGAATGTTCATTTGTTTTTTTTGGTTTAATCAGAAACTGTAATAAAATGCTGTATTGTAAATACTGCTAAGTAGGGTAGTTTGGAATATCACTATATCGGCAGTCAGTCTGTAGAAGCTTCAGGATCAGGTCACATATCAATCGCTTGTTGCTTACATCTGATCTTCTGCAAGAAACAATACCATCGTCTGCCACACAAACCCGGTCCATCATTCTGACTTTGCCTGGCACATCTGTGTTCCTGTTTGCTGCACATTTTGCAGCTTCGGAACTGGGTATCAGTTATTTCAGGACTTTAAGAATAAGGAAATCCTTGTTATTTTTAACCATAAGCATAAATGAAACATAACTTTCATGACAATCTGAGACTGATTAGAGTTTGAAGGTCTGTTGGAGAGATGACACATGTTCATTTATTAGCTTTATATAATAAAACGTTTGAGCAAAACATTTTCTCAATTTGACCATAAAGATGTACCTTACATTAAAAATCACTCTCACAGCCTTTGTCAGTATTGCTTTGTTTGAATTTAGCTTTACCTCTCAGGCCTGTCATATCAAATGTGAGACTTATTTAGTCACCGTGGAAACTATGTTAAATTAGACCTCTCCACCATCCTAATTACAATTTTCTGCCTCTAAGGTCCTGCTGCTGATTGACATTGAGCTGTCCTACATTAACACCAACCATGAGGACTTCATAGGCTTTGCTAAGTATGCACTCTTCCTTCCCCACCTTTTCATTTCCAGTTTACAGCCTGCTGCTGTCATGACCCCACCCTGAGCACAGAAGCCATAATTTCTCTTAAGTTTATGTTGCCTTTGATATGCATTTTAGATTAGGATTGCACCAGTGCAACATGAAGCCTTTTAACTCTTAGTCAATAGCCTTAACCAACTCATCTGTCCCTGGACCACCACTTCACTCCCATGAATCTAGATTTTGTCTGCAATTACATGTGTTGCAAAGCTGTAGTACTGAGGCAAATATTTGATTGGGCACCACTAGCTACTTTGTATTAACACTTCACAACTGTATGTTAAGTTCATAGACTCCGATCAAACACCTGGCATGCCAGATGATGAAAGAGGAGTTGGTGAATGAGGGTCTGCATGGTGAGGGGACATACGAAGACAAATATCTGCAATAAACAATCTGCAGAGAGCAAAGGGTGGAACTCTGAAGCTAGTTCAACAGAGAGTTGGCTAAGGAAACACTCGAGTTACAATTGGGGTTCATTTGTTTGCCCTGGTTTCCTACATCTGACTTTGTACAGCTTGCCAAAACAAGATGCATGGCATGTGCAATTTCTCTCAAGTTTTGGCAAAAGAATAAAGTTATGTCCAATCATTTATGTGCTGTTTACCATGGTGGGATTATGAGGAGTGAATGCATATTATACATGGCTACATCCTAACAGAAACTTAAACCAAAAAGGAGCGCAAACCTGCTTAGACAAGGCGATTTAAAAATAAATAAATAAAATTCAGCAGGAGCTTTTTTTTTTTCTTCTGTTAATTACATCAATCAGAAGAGACTGGCTTTAGTACATCATGCCTACATGATGATTGCAACTACTTGATAAAGATCAGACAGATGATTTGGGTGGTTACGTCCGGTGAAAGGTCTTGAGGCATGTTCTCACCTTATCACAGGACAAGCACGTTGTGTAGTGTTCATAATACAACAATCCAACAACGCATACTGAACTACTGAACTTGGCTTGGAGTTGGATATTTCTTATCCCTTTGCATGAAACAACTCTACCAGAAAGGAGAAAATAATTTGCTTCGTTGCTTGGCAGCTAGACGTTCACATTTACTGCCCTGTTTGAGTATAGCAGTACTGTTGACTTAGTTTCTTGCTGCTTTGCTCTGTAATAGCAGGTATGTATTTAGCAACAAGTGTACTAAGAGAAATAACAGGTATTTCTCCTGTGCAAACGGACTCCCTGGTGTAATAGTAACCTGTGGCTGAGAGGAGCTCTTCTCCTGTGTGGTTTTTGACATTGACCAAGTAACAAAGTGAGCCAGCTGAGAGAGCATGTGTCAGGATTTATGTTTTGCCTCTGCATGGCAAGTGGATTGACGTTTTAGAGGCCAGAAAGGGCATTTTTAATGGTTCTAATGACATCACTTTCAGTCTGGACTACAGAAGGCTGGATGATGGTAGCACCCCAGGGTACAGCAACAACAGGTGGGCATACAGAAGAGATTGAGGGCTGTGTATTTAGGAGGTCGGAGACTGATTGAACCTTTATAATCCTTTATATTCCCCCTTTTTTTTCCTTCTTTTTTTAACCTTAGTGTGTTTTTGTGTTGGATCAGTTGTAACAATAAGCACATTAAATCTTTGCATTTTAAAACTTGCCTAGAATCAGACAAATGCTTCATTTAAAAGACTAAAAAGAAGAGTTGACACATGAATATTTGAGTGTTGTATATCTGTAGTATGTTGAATTTGCTATGGCATCATTATGTGTCTTTTGTTCTATACGTTTAATGTATTATGTTTTGTTCTGATGACAGTGCTCAGCAGAGGAACACTGCAGTGAACAAGAAGAGGGCCATTCCTAACCAGGTACGTTTTGTCAATCAATCTGGCTTTTTTTCCATCAATCCCAGGTTTAATTTTTCCTTTACAGATACCTCCTATTATCAGCCTATTAATCAGAACCGTGAGTTCACCTCAGCCGTTAATCGAAATCCTCCTCTATAATTTTTAATGATTTCCTTCAGTACATTATCTTAATTACTTGGTATGCCTTGTCTTTTGTCATCCTCTTAATTTAACTGGCTAGGGCGTTGTCTACAGTGTTTTAAAACGCATATTTCTCTTTTCAGTTTTATTGAGATAGATTATTAGTCCTTTGTTAAACTCAAGTGTACTAGGTAATTTATCATACTTAATTCATGTACAACTTACTTCTGCTACTACGCCTTGGTGATAACGATTTCAGTATGAGGTGAGTTTTTGTTGTTGTTTTTTTTTTTTAAAGAAAGCTCTCCAGTTTCAGTGAAAGGCTGAGTTGTCTTAGTGATATTTTTTTTTATTTTTTTTTATTTTATTTAAGGAGGACCCCCTTCCCTGCTTTTTGAAACAAGCATTTCTGTCTATGACCATTGTTAATTGCTGTTTGCATGTGTCCCAGCATGTTGTTCTGAAGCAAGCCATCAATTAATCACAGAATTGTGCTGATTATTTTGCATTAACTCATAAGCACCTTTTTTTTTCATTAAAATTCAGAACATGCATGGACCGTGCGCCGATCAACTGAGCAACAAATATGACATAACCAAATTGTAATATACTTGAAGTAATTCTAATTGCATGTAACTCTCTTGCTCTGTCTCTCTCTCCCTCTCTCTCTCTGGTTGCTTCACGGATTTCCCGATCCCTCCTTTTTTGACTCTTTCCAACCTATCACCCCATTTTATTCTTTTCAACCATTTTCTTGACTTCAATTTTCCGATCTCCATTTTGTCTTTTTTTTTGTTTTTCTTTTTTGCTTTCTATCTCCTACTTTCTATCCGTCACGCTTTTCCTCCTTTCTTTCTTCCTCATCTTTGTTTTCTTGCCTTTTCATTTATTTTGGCTTTGATTTTACACTGCCCCCTTTGCTTTACTCCCCCTTCTTTTCCTATTACTCCAGGGTGAGATTCTGGTAAGTACCCCAGAGATTTAAACCGCACCCTGCCAGGGGCAGCAGGGGTAGGCCACGCAGAAGAACTGAGGCCAGCTTACAAAGGTCAGCCAGGATTGTTAGTGTTAAAGACAGATTGCTGTTAAATATGAGGTGGAACGTTGGCTCTTGTGTAAATACAAGGTGATGCTTTCACCATAATGAGTTGTTCTACCCCTCTGCAGCTTGACGGATTCGGAGAAGTCAAGGAAGAAAAGGTAGAGTCTACAGACTTACCAAAGTGGCATCATTAGAAAATTCACCATCAGCTTCCAGTAATTTGGATGTTCTTCATAGAAACGCTGAACACATTTGCACTTGTAATTTTTTTGTTTTATTTTATTTTTTTTGCTTTATTAGGGCAGTAATTGCCAGTTATTCGACTAACATTTTCTCAACTGAATACTTTGAAGGGGACCTAAATTATTTTGCCACCAAAGGAAACTGTGGCCCTGTGCATTGCTGTGTTCTCTGTATTAATGAGCTCAGAGAGAGCACGAGGAAGCCTGTTACCGACGTCCGTGGAGTTCTCCTGTTTGGTTTTTACCTCTGCTGCTGCCACATGCACGGTGACTCCAAAGTTTGACTCGTGAGAATCATCCTTAAAGTCACTGGAGATAAAATGGGGAGTTCAATCAAATCATCAAGTGTTAAAATGAATTATTTACAATTCTGTTTCAGTTGATTATAAGATGAAATGTTCAAACACTTCTAAAAATGTCACTGCTTTGTAATTTCCATATTCGGAGCTAACTTAAATTGTTTTTACATTAATCCAGCAGTTAATCACTGGCTTTGGGATGCATTTCAATGATTTGTTATTTTTCCTTTATTTTCTCTCCTCGCTATGACGACTAACTGAAATTAACTAAATTAACTCTAATCGAATTAATGGCTTTCTTTGTATTAATCTCAAACCCAGTCTAACATCTTAATTTTACCAATGAATCACACTCGATCAGAATAATAGATTTATTTACTGACTTTTGTCTTCGACTTGAAAAAAGTGTAGAAACGTGTAGTATTTCACGTGTAATGCTTTAGTTTCTAAACCAAACTGACGTTAAAAAAGAGGAAACGATATCTCTAACAGTCTTTAACAGCGTTACCAGTTTCCCTCTTTCCTAAAAGTGTAAGTCGTTTTCTCTCCAAGGAAAACGACCAGTTATGCTCCTGCGCTCCGGCCTCATCTCTCTAATATTTTTATTGGCACTTTATAACTATTGAGCAGTTTTATCCTCATAGTTTATTCCAGGTCTCCTCTGTATGGAGAGGAAATGCAGGGGAGAGGTCTAAAGCAGGGTTTGATGTGGAGCATTTCCAGTTGGCGTTACTTAGCACCGGAGCACAATTTTCTAATTTACTTTCCAACATTGTCCTGGAAAATCGATTGGAGGCAAAGCAAGAAGCTGATGAGATAATTGTTATAAGACCTCCTCCATAACTGCACGACTTATTCTCCTCAGTGATTCAGTCAGCATCTACACTTTGTTGTTTAGAGGTTTGTCCTTTTGTGGGCTGGATTGTGGTCTGTCATCTTGTCTCTGCATTAATCTTTCACTCCAACACTCTCTTCGTCTTTTGCCTCTACCCTTTTGAAATCAAGTATATCAGAATCCAGTTAACCCCAGTAACCCTGCTGTCTCTGAACAGCCAACATGTAGGCTACCTTTCACTGACCCTCCGACATACCACCGCCGACTCTTGGTATTTCACTCTGAATCGGGGCAAGCATGCTCTGGACAGCGTCCAGAGTTTGATTTTTCTATTTAGTAAATGAGAGAACTATGCCTAAATTCCCGTTTAATGCTTTGAACTAATCCTTGTGTGTTTTAATGAATTATGCAGTAAAAATTACTGTGCATGGTCTGCCTTTATGTCACTTTGTGCTCTTAATTTTTTTATGTTTACCCTGTTCTGTCTTGAAATGCCCTAAATATTTGTGGACCCACAAATCTTATTTTTTTATTAGATTTATTTGGATTAAACATAAAAAGTAAACAAATCACAACTAAAATCATGACCTCACAGGTAAGTTGGTAAGAATTTATTGTCAGTTGAATCCCAGATCACTAATGCAACTGTTAAAAAGGCCCACCTTTTAAACAGTTTGAGTCTAGGCGTAAAGGCTGTTTTCTCCATCCCTCCGGTGTCCCTCTCTTCACGTGACACTTGTCTGTCCCACGTATTCTTATCTTTTAGGTGATCAGGAAAGGCTGGCTAACCATCAACATCAGCATCATGAAAGGAGGCTCGAAGGAATACTGGTTTGTCCTGACAGCTGAGTCCCTGTCCTGGTATAAAGATGAGGAGGTGAGAAGACTTTCTGCTTCAGGGCTGTTTAACACAGGATGTAACTGGCTGAGATAACACAGCACCAAAGGAGTGACTAGCAAATCTAAACATAATGTGTTTGACACCGTTGATGCCATTACCATCAGAGGCAGGCGCTGTGTGCATCCCAGCCTAACCTAACCAATGTGCAGACTACTGTTCAGCTGCAGCCTGAGGAACAGGTAGTCTGAACACTGGGCAGGCGGGGAGGGGGGCGGGAAGGACTCTGAGAGGAAGAACCCAGAGGTCATTGAGTCTGCAGGTCGCTACCCGAGGGCTGTAGGACAGAGGACACAGTGTAAACATTACCTCAAAGAAGCAACTGTGCATATAAAAAAAAAAAAAAAAAAGGGGCTATATTCAGGATATTGCTTAAGTATTCATTTTAAAATTACCCAATGCATTTATTTTATCTTAAACAAATAATTGCTTTGAAAAATGCTTCAAGTCCAAAGAGAAATCACTGAAGTATTTTGTAGTGTGACAATCATAACCTTTAAAACATAAACCTAATCTGAGTCTGTTAAAATTACATGTTGTTATATTGAGTGGTAAAGACTGAAAAACAAATGAAATTGGACACGTTTTAGAATCAAATTCAGATGCTGAATACGGTGCATTAAATGTCCATTTTCAGTGGTTTGTGTGTAGTAGCATTACTCACCGCTCGCGCTCTCTGAGGCCCCAGTTGTTTCAGTTTGTCCACCAAGAAAGGAACCTAAAAGATTCAACTAAAGAACAAACCTAAAGAAGAAATCCTGAGAATTGACTTCAGTTTGCCCAAATACCAACCAAGAAGATGAATTTTTATTTCTGTCCCCTTTTACGAAACAGCAAAGACAAAGAACGAGAGAGGTAGGATGGTGTAGGCAAACTGACGTGGCAGGCGGGCTGAAATGTTCCAGCCGGGATCTGACTTTGGAATTTGCAGGAAATCGTACTGGGTTACGGGGGCTGAAGGGGCGGGGGTGATTGTGTGTACATGTGTACAAGTGTGCATGTGTGCACGCACTAGTCCACAAGTCCTCTGGGGTGCTTTGATAGTTTGTTTTATCTTTATGAGCGAGTCTTTAGTCACACACCCGAAGTTAAGTTAATGTGTTTGTTCGGTTCATTCAAGCACATGTATGTTTGTTTGTCTTTGCACGTGCGGTGGAGGATTTAGCCCTTTTATGTGTGTGGATGTGGTGAAGGCGGAGGATTGTGTAGCTCTGAGAGTGATGTAACTGTTGGGTCTGTCCGCCCTCTGTGTTAGTGCAGATGTAAGTACTTCCAGATGTCTCTGCTCAGCAGTGAGCGCTGGCACGTCGTTCCTCCAAAAACTCCCTCATGCTCCTCCTTTTCTTCCTCTCCTCCTCCTTGACTTCATCATGCATTTCTCCATCCCACCAGCCTGGTGGTCATCCACATGGAGGAAATGCATTCCTCCTTGTCTGGTCATTTGTGGCAAAGCCATACGCTACTGGTTTTTTTTTTTTTGTTTTTTTTTTTTTTTTGTCTTTTTACATCTGCGTAGCCATCACCCAAAGTACGTAGTGGTTTACACATTGTATGCATTTTATTTAGAATTGGATTTTTGTACATATTTTTAATATAAGATAATTTAACTACCTACACAAGCAGGGTTGTTTTTTTTTTTTTTAGTAAGCAAACCTCCTGTCCCCGTTGACACCAGGAAATGCAGTTGAAATTTTAGCCGTACAACAGGAGTGTCTTGATAGAGATCTGATCACAGGTGGACAGTGCAAACCCTGTCTGGTGATTACATTTCCTTCCCCTGGCCTGTATGCAAACTAGCAGGGACAGGATTTCTGCCTGCAAAGAACAAATGTATTAGTTTTTTTTTTTTTTTTCCTCCTTCTTACCTGTGGGAGGCAGTGATGCACTGAACTGCGCCTAGTCACCAGAAAACAGAGGAAAAAACAAGAAACCCTTATCGCTGTTGTGGGTTTTTTTTTTCTCAGCTTTATTTCCAAAGATGAATTGCACACAAATAATATTTGGCAATGAAAAAAAAATACCCCAAAACATGGAAGATAACATAAAGATAATGTGTTATTGCATTTCAGTCCCTGCTAAGCAAAGCAAAGAGACTAAACATGAAGATTTGTCTCCAGTGAACAAATGTTTTCTCCACTGAATGAAAGATCAGAGTCTACAAAGGTATTTTGCTATCTTTAATCAGTAGTATGCTGTTTTTACCTGAGAGCAGGATACCTTGGTTTTCCAGCTCAGGTATTGTACTGCCCTTTGTTAAAACTCTGCTCTCACACTTAAAATGTTCCTGCTTGTGTCCAGATTTAATCAGCTTCCCCTAAACACAGCAGTTCTGCTGCTAGATACATCTGCCATTTATAAAAATGCCCTGCTCTCCACTTAAAGCCGTTCAGTCTGTTCCACTTGCACTCAGATGTCAGAGTTTCAAAGTTTCTAGTTGTAAGTTTCAACTGGAACACCCCTGAAGTCGGAATTGCAGATCATTAGTTCTGTGTGCCAAATAGCATGTACAGGGTTATGAATGAGTATTTCTAACAATAACAATAGTTAGCAGCAGCAAGAACTAGAAAGGTTCATGGTGTGCATCCACGACTTTGTGATATTTGCTTTGAGATGGTTTGGGTGTGATCCATGGTGCAGAGGAACATGCTGAAGTTAACCAGTAGTGTTCTCGAGGGGATCCAGCGCAGTAAAACAAGTGCAGCCACAGACGGCAATGTCAGCACTATTCTGGTGTTCAGCTGGAACAGCTGGGATTTTTGAGAGGGGGATTTCACAACATGTGAATAAAAAGTGAAAATTCAAAAGCAGAAGTTCTTCAGGACCACAGAAAACACTTTGTGCAAAGGGAAGGATTCAAACTGGCCAAGAAGCATTTTTAAAAGAAATGGAGTATCTGAGTACAGTTTAAACTGCACCGATACACCGAGTACACAGCTGGGAGGTGAAGCAAATATGTTGTCTTTGTCTTTCCTTCCAGAGTTTTTCCTTTTGATATTTACTGGCACAAGCTTTTATCATCAAGTAACTAGTCTTTGGCCATGTTTTATTTAAATTTCTTTTCAAGTTCCAAGTGACACCAGCCCAACTTTAAAGTTGAAGACAGAGCAGGAAACCTTCTGGGAGCATTTTAGAACAATATTTCTCCATGAACGACCTGCAAAGGACTTAGCTAATGAAAGGAATCAACAAAAAGTGACTTTGGAAACTAGTAGAGAAGCATGAGATGAGGGAGAACAACGGGCCCAGAAATCTGGCTGCACTCCACGTGTTAGAGGGGAAAAAGGGGAAAAAAAGTTAAATACATTCAAGGCAATTGTGGATGACACTGTGCAGTTTAAGGCGGCTTTTTTGATAAAGTGATGGGTTTGTAAATGGAGACGTGCGTGCGTGCGTGCGTGCGTGCGTGCGTGCGTGCGTGCGTGCGTGCGTGTGCTGTGGATCAGCGATCACGCGAGAACAACACTGTACCACCCCGTCTCAGTACCAGATGTGGAGCTCATTAAAAAACCTTTTTGTGGATTTGGATGGAAACTAAAAATATTTTCAAATGGAAGATTTTCCTCAAGAAGAAAAGTTAAATATTCCAAGAGAGGCAGCAAAGGGTTGTGGACAAAAATGTTGATTCTGCATGCCTTTTTTTTTTTTTTTTGTATGGCTTTTGGGAGATGATGGGAATTTCCTTTTGTGCAACTGTGTGCTCTAAATAAGATCATTTAAAATACGTCGGGCGTCATTAGACTGTTGCCTTCTGTTTAGCGAAGCTTCAGTTATTCTGTTTTTATTGAATTAAGTCTTATTAGAAAGTCATACATGTTAATTATTTCTTCTCTACTGCCTTATTAACAAATTTCTTTTGTCTGTTTTATTTTAGGAAAAAGAAAAGAAGTACATGCTGCCCTTGGACAACTTAAAAATCAGAGATGTTGAGAAGGGCTTTATGTCCGCTAAACACATCTTTGCAATCTTCAACACCGAACAGAGGTCAGAGTTATGCCGTCTAGACAACAAGTTTGTTGATCACTGAGAATACACAGCAGGGTTACTGTTTCGGTTTGCTTGCATGTCCTTGTGTTTTGGAGGAAGACCACAACTTTAAGTACTGCTGTTGGTCTGGTGTTCATCTGTGCAGAAACGTGTACAAGGATCTCCGGCAAATAGAGCTGGCCTGTGATTCTCAAGACGATGTGGACAGCTGGAAAGCTTCCTTTCTCAGGGCAGGAGTTTATCCCGAGAAAGACCCAGTAAGAATGATAAATGACTGCTCTTTATGAAATGACCCTTTTTTCCTTAGCTCACATCTGATGTCCAGTTCAGTTACTTTCACAGCCCTCAAGTGAAGGAGCTAAGCGTGTAATCAAACATCTGACACTTCCAGCCATGAGGTTTGCCACGTGTGTGCACAGTTATGTACTTACTAACACTTGAACGTGTGTAGTTATTTTAATTGTCACTGTAAGGAGTAACAACTGAAATATTATATCTGATATGAAGCATTTCTGGTGAAACTTTGTATGTTTGTGTCTGGCGTGGCCCAGGTTGAGAACGAAGAGGCCGCCCCTGCAGACTCCTTCTCCATGGACCCGCAGTTGGAACGGCAGGTGGAAACCATCCGCAACCTGGTGGATTCGTACATCGGCATCATCAACAAATCCATCAGAGACCTCGTGCCCAAGACTATCATGCATCTCATGATCAACAGTGTGAGTGCAGCCGTCCTCAGCAGTAGACAGAAGAGCCTAGAGGGCTAGAAAGACCAGTAAAATACTTGGCTCCAACAGAGCGGTCGTCCAGTCACAGCTCTGGCTGAGTACAAATGTCGGCTGGTATGTTTTTGAAGGCTGCTGCAAGTCTTTCAGATAACTTCTGCAGTGCGCGAGGTCTCAAACACTGTCTGACCTTCCTCCAGAATAGAAGAATATAAATTCTGCTGAAGAGATGACAACTCCATCACCGCAGCGTATTTCAGCCACTGACCACAGCACATACGTTCCAGCACAGCTGAGCTCCTGATATGTACACAACTTATGACCAAACCAGAGGTCTGAGCTAAAAACAAGTATATAAATATAAGTATATAAGTATATACTGTTTATACTGCACTTCAGAGCCTTTTAGGATGCTGTGAGGTTCTGTGTTCTTTTTAGTCGCGAGGTTGGTTGAGTACGTCTAGTTGACACAAGGTCTTAATATTAAAAACGCTAATTAAAACACACACAAACTTGTTAGCAACATGTTGCAATAATGACTACATAAAGTCAATGGTTTGCAAAGGTTTTTAAATGTTATCTTAAAATGCAGAACTACCACCAAAAATATTTTGAAATGGAAGAAAAAGAAAACAATTTATTTAGTAATCGTCTGTGTGATTCATTAAGCATCTACCAGTAGGTAATGATGTCACCTTCTTTTTCTTTTTTTTTCCATTCATAACTGGTTTGTTTCTTTTGCTTTAAAAATCTGATTTTCTTCCACAGGCAAAGGATTTTATCCACTCGGAGCTACTGGCTTATCTTTACTCATCCGGGGATCAGAACAGCCTCATGGAGGAGTCGGCTGACCAGGCCCAGCGCAGAGATGAAATGCTGCGCATGTATCATGCACTCAAGGAAGCACTGCACATTATCGGCGACATCAGCGCCAACACGATCTCCACGCCAGTACCGCCGCCTGTAAACAATACCTGGATCCAGGAAGTCAGGTGAGACAGAACAAGCATTGCGTTAACGACAAAAAGATCTGAGAGTAGAAGGAGTTTGCAGGTGAAGCAGGAAAAATTTGTGCGCAAGCGGAGATGTTGCATGTAAAAGTGGAGCTTTGGGGGAGAGAGGCACAGTATTTGATATGGAAGAAAGAATCCCACTCTCCGAATGAAAAGATGCCCTTTTGAGTGGAGATAGTATTATAGCCCCATACTGCTGTCATGTTACTTGAATCTTTAATACCTGTGTCTCAGCCCAACCCCTCAGCACAGACCGCCTCCTGCAGCTGCTCAGCCCCCCAGCCGCCCACCTGCTGTTAGGGGCCCAACACCGGGACCTCCCATGAACCCTTCTCCAGTCTTTGGAGCGCCACTCAATCCATCTCCAGCTTTTGGTGCACCTCCCATCCCCTCACGCCCAGGCCCACCCATGAACGCCTTCAACAGCCATCAGGATTCCTTCAACGCACCACCGCAGATCCCGTCACGACCGGGCCGTGTCCCTCCCGGTGTGCCCAGGTACGGTCTCCCTAAATAACGTGAAGAGCCGTGCCTGAAGCATAAATGAGCTAATAATATAGTTCTGTAATTGTAAAGTAATGTCAGCAACATCTCATCTCCCTGTTTCTCTCAAAGGTCGCATGCAATGTTTATCATTTCTCTCTCACGCTTTCTTCTGCCTTCATGCTGTTTCTCGGTTTCATCTTTCTCACTCTGTTCTCACGTTGTATTTTTACTCTCTGTTGGGTTGTTTGGTTTCATTACTCTCTTTGTGGGCATATCTCACGCCTTGTCCTTTATCTTCTCTCCTCGTTTCAGTCGAAGACCCCCTGGTGCTCCGTCTCACCGGCCCACCATTATCCGCCCTGCTGAGCCTTCCCTGCTAGACTAGACCCGTGGCCGAGCCCACCTAAGCGCATGTGTCTGTGTGTGGGTGTTGGTATCTGCGCACGGTTGGCCGGTGGCAAGCGTTCAAGGGGGAAGGGCTGACTTAGAGTGAACGAAACGAAAATCTTCCAGCCACATCGAAACGTTTATCATGCAATGTTAATAAGCTGCTAATACTTTCCATTTAAGTGCACAGAAAGGAAAGAAAGCCCGTAACCACTTGAATATTACAGTTGACAGCTCTGGAATACAAAAAAAACCCAGATGACCTGTGTGATGCATTGTGCTTTCAGCAGTGGAAGATGATGTTTCAAATGCAGGTCACAAGTTGTTTTTTTGTTTTGTTTTTTAAATCATCATAACTTGTTTCCTAAACAGTTACTTTTCGTATCTTCCAATGCTCCCAGCATTACTTACGTTATTATTAACTTATTAACTGGAACAGCCCCCTCCGCTCCTCCTTTTTAGGCAGGCAAAGGCACTTTGTGTCACCTGTAATGTTTTACTGGGTTTTCATGTCCCAAATGATTTCACAATGAAAAACAACAGCTTATCAACTGTTATTTTTGGTGGTGTCGATTATATAAATATATAATTTTTTTTTTTTTTTTCTTGTGTTATTTTATTTGAGTGAGTCGTTTATAATATAAATGTAGCTTTAAATGGATTTCTAATAGCAGCAGAGACAAAGCATAAAAAAAAAAAAAAAAAAGACGCCGGGCGGTGTCACACGACTCTGAGACGATCGTCAGCTCCCCGTCTGAATTACACCTCGACGTTGACGCAGCGTCAACTAGATTGACATTTGTAATCCATGCACTTCTAACCATCTAGCCTTACAGAAATCCACCCGTGACAGGGCTGTTGTGCTCTTGTACCTGAAGACTATGCACAGACACCCTGGAGAGGGAAGGAAAAGACAGACTGGAGGCTGTCTGGACTTGGCGAGAAGTCCACTAATTCTCAGACGTTCAAGTACGACTGTTAGCCCGTTTACTCTCAGCTCAACTCCAGTCAGGTTCGAGTAGACTTCAATTTCTGGATTAGTTTGTTCACATAGAACAACGTGCACAGTGCAGTTGGGTAGTTGTACAGAACTTGGTGGGTGGTGCTGGGTGTTTAGATGATGACAGATTTGGGTTTTAGCGTATGAAGATTGACTCTTGAGCTTTTCAAGTACCGTTATTATCATTATCATTATTACTGCTATCAGTTCTGCTTCCATGCATTAAGAATATCATTGTTTATAGCTCGCCTACACCGGTAGTTGGCTCTTGTTTCAATTCATCGCAGATGCATATTATCAATTGTAGTCGAAGCCCAACCTGTTGAAATGCAGCTGTAGTTTTGAAATGAAAGGAGTCACTAACCCTGTCTTATCATTTATTTAAATTCTGTGGAGGGGGAAATATTGGTCATACTTTATTTATAATCTGGGCATTTCTCATGTCTTTCCATGTTTTTGGTAGCCGTTGTATCAGCTCTGGACAACATTATTTCCTAGCTTTTGCTGAATTATTATTTTGGGTTTCTGCTACAGGGGTTGGCAGTTAGACTGTATTGGGAGTGCACTTAGGTTTTGATACACAGCTGTGATGATTTGCTGATAAATATCTTTAGATTACATTTAGCTTAGTTTTTCTCTCTTTTTTTTTTTTCAACCATTAAAATCTGTTTTCATGAACATCTGCAGATGTTTAGGGAGGGATGTGGGTCAGGGTGGCAGTGATGATGGGTTACCTCAATGTTTTTTTTCCTGCTTTTGATTTAATTAGTTCTGCTGAGAGTTGTGGTGTATAAACGCACATCCTGTCTAGAGAAACAGGCTAGACTTTCCTCAGGTTAGAGGATACAGACAACTTGACAATTACAATTAAACAAAATAAAAATTCCGTGAAGTTCAAAACTGTAGCCTCAAGACAGAATGTGCTTTTTGTCATTTTTATTTTTTCCGGGACTTGCTGAGTGACAGAGCTATAAAAAATTATTTGATCTTAAAAACAGCCATAAGTGACACAATCATGGCCTTTTGGCGTTACATTTTTCACAAACTCATGCTCCACTAAATTTAGTAGTAAATCTGATAAAACCCGTTCTGCAGAGTTTGTTGACGTTCTTTGTGCCTGTCACTTAAGCTTGAACTTGGGAAGATTAGACTGTAAATGCCTTCGTAACACATCGGGCTGTGGGAATGCTGCGTGTCTCCTTTTGTACTCTCTCCTTCCTGTTTCCTGCTCTTCTCTGAATCGTGAAGAAGAGGTTGGAAACCAACCTTCAAAAGTCTTGTTTTGCAAACCCTTGTCAAGTGCCTCTGTAGCAGTTAATTGATTTGAATAAAACATGAACTGATTTAGAAATGGAAGAAATAAAGAGGTGTTGTGTACAATAAAGGGACTGGCTCTGGTGGTTGGTGTCTCTGTGTCTTATGTAATCGACTTTTTTCCTCCACATCTCTCTTAAATACTATAAAGAACCTACTAGTTTTCATCCCCTCATCTCTCTGTATCTGAACTTAAATACCATGCCAAATCCTCTCATGTTGCCGTGGCAACTCCAGTAGCAAAGTTAATGGTTTAATGACTTTCACACTCATCCACTTTTGCTAAAACTGACTAAGAAATATTGTAGACCCTATTGAAAGTAGTCTTTTACAGCTGTAATATTAATGTTCATAAAAATAAATTATCCTTTTTTTTTGTTTGTTTTTTTTAAATTCTCCTAGGGTTTAATTTTCCTGCAGCACTGAACTGAAACAGATTTAATGCAACATAACTTTTCTGTGTGTGAGAGTGTGTCAGGGAAATGGTCACATCTCTTCTTCTGCATAAAACACAGAGGTGGTTGTGGCTCAGTGGACACAATCGATTGCCCTCCAACCCCACACTGACCCCGTCATCTCTGGGAGGGTCATCCGATGTAAAAACCAGCTCAATACGGGGGACATGATGAGCTGCCGTGGCTGGAAAACCCAAGGACATTTTTCTAATATTAAACATGAAAATTTACAGGGAATGTTTTTGTTTTCATTTTTTTTTTTTTAGAGAAGGGAAGAAAAGTCCTTCTTCTGCCTTTTCTCAGTCTTATAAACATTTCTTCTTTTTTTTCTCTCAAGAAAAAGCTCTGCTCATCTTCACATTTGAGATTTGTGTAAAAAATGAAGCTGAAGATTAATTCTCCATCAGCATCAGGATTATAGAATTCAGGTTCATGCATTTACCTTGCAGTTGACATTTCTAAACCGCGCTGCCCCCGTTGTGATGCCCTGTTGTATTTACTTGTCAGAGGCAGTTCTGTACCACATGTCCCGAGGTCAAGAGATTAACGCTGGTTGATTGTTTCTGAACAGGCGCCCGGCTCCCCGCCGAAACCAGTGGTGACCCTGACCAGCAGGCAGTGGGCGTGACTTCCATCCACGACCACAAAAACTGAAAAACTACACATTTTACCTGTTTGTTCAATAATATGGTGACACTGCCGTCACAACGGAAGGATCCAGGCTAAAAGGGATTAAACTTTGAGTAAAATTAAGTTGATGTATTCTGTAATTTTTTTTTTTTAAATCACTGGGGCAGTAAAAATGTTGCAATGTTGTTTAATTTTATTTTAAAATGGTTTAGTCCCTAAAAAAAATCAAAATTTATAAGCAACGTCTGTTATTTCATAATCTGTGGGATGGAAACGAAGTGCAAAATCACAAACGGGTTTAATCAAATACTTTTTACTAGTGGAGTTTTGCAAGATGGCTTAATGGCACATGCAAAAAAACAAAAACAAGTCGGTGTCAAACAATTAAGGGACAGAAGGTTTTGTCTTTGTTACTGTGTCTATTTGAACCGTAATGGCAAAGAAGTTTAACATTTTAGCCAAAACTACCTTTTTAATCTCCTTGTAATGATTTTTATTGCTTCTCATTTAACTTCTGGAACTTAAATCAGGACAATTATGATTAAGCATTTTTGTTATTCCCGTTCATAATTTAGATGTGTGTGATGTATCTTTTTGTCTTTTTTTTTTTTAATATATAATTGAGTTTATACTGTCAATTAAATCTGATCACATTTTGGTTTGTTTTAGCTGCTTGTTTTATAACAGAGAGCCAAGACTCTTGGACGCAGCTTCCTAAAATTCAATTAAAGAACATTTAGGTGAGAACAGATGTGGTTTTCTAGACTGTCAAATGGCTGTATTTGCAAGTATCGGTGCTTTAAAGTTTTCCTTGCATGTGTGTTTGTGTCTATTACATATTAGTCCAGTATATCTGTGTCTGCATATTATTGCACTTTAATGTAATTTCAAGTATCATTTATGAAAACAGTTTTTGCCTGTCAATAACTGCCGGAATCTTTAAATCCTTTGAAATTCAGCTCATATCCGTCGTTCAAGAGTCGTCGTGGTCACCTCAGTGATGGCTAGAGGAAACAGTTCTGTTGTCATGTGCGGACCTTCCTGGTGTCATCAAAGAAGCGTCGCAGTGTGTAAATTTGAGCAACGGCAACAGTAAGCATGATGAGCAGATTCAAGCAAGACCAGAAGGACACTCGCCACAGGTTGTCCTCCAGGAGGTAGCGGTCTCTGGCCTCTAAGGCCCGCAGCACGGCCTGGACTTGTTGGCTCCTCTCCAGGTGCTGGTACACGGAGTCCATTCTTGCCTGAAAGAGGAGAACCTTCATTTTATATGCAGTCACAGTCACAGTCATATTTTTTTTTGTTTTTTTTTTTTACAAACCTCAGATCATCATCAACATGAGTTATCACACTGTGTTACCAAGCAGAGGTTGGACGATTAAATGCAGGCTATGCGATTGTAGGTCCGTTCCAATACAAAACACTTTCCTCACTGTCCTCTAGCTCCCCAATTTTTGTTTCAAATGTAACATAACATAACACAAGACTCCTGAAACAATGACCTTAACATATAAAATGTTATTGAGAGAGCTGTTTGGTGAAAACCAACATATGAGCACAAACGCGTAACTGTCGAGCACAGTGGTGGAGGGATGATTATGTGGGCTCATTTTGCAGCGAGTGTTGGTTGCAGTGAATTCCTCTCTACTGAAGTATTCTAACGTCAAATCAAGTATTGTAGTTTAAATAAATCCAACTTAGTTTTTCAAAGACCTTTTTTTTTAAAAACTATAATCCATAAAATTGTACTTTCACATAACTGAGTATTATATGTCTGAGAACCAACTGCAAGAGATGAAGTATTTTGGTTTCCGTCTGACCCTGATGTCGTCCAGTCTGTAGTCCGCCATGCCTTCCGTCAAAGCGATATCTGCCCACTCATCTCGGCCTCCGTCTATGTTGCTCTGACCTTTTATGATGACCTCGAAAAACACCATCTTCTCTGAAAGTTTACTGAAGCTGTTGTCAAAACACAGCCGATAGTCTCCATCCTCTGTGGGATCCACCCTACAAGACAGGACGGGTGGAAACAAAAGAAATGTTAACCAAAGGTAAGAAAAAAATAATAAAGGGCAATTCCTGTTTATTCTAATGTGTAGGCATCTGCTTTTTTACTTTACCAACTCTCTTTTTAATGCATTTGTGCTGGTTCATCTAAATTAAGTCCCTTTTTAGTTGCATAACATTGAAAGAACGAGGTCAGAGGTAGAGGTGTGGTGACCCACATGTGGATGCCATTAGACCTCCTGAAGTCGGAGATCACCCGGTATCCGCTGGGTGAGATGATGGCAAACCCAACATCCAGACCTGACCCAGCTATCACCTGCAAACAAAACAGGGGCTGCAAGTCAGTAGAGCTGCGCACGCACGCTTCAAGCCACAGATACGCTTATCAGCATTTGTCTTTGCATTTTCTTTGAAGATATGCGGTTGACTGTTCAAGCTTTACTCGTACGCAACATCTACCTAAAATTCAAATTTAGGGTCTGATAGCAAGCTCAGGACCAACCTAGCTCACATGATATTCTTCTGTGTTATGACAGCGTTCCACCGAGAGGACGTTTGTGACTTATGGCTTCATTTTGATCACATTAGACTGAATTTATAGAGGTTTGATGCAGAGTCCCCCCCCCCCCCTTATTGTTTTTTTTTGTTGGGTAAGAAAGCACAGTTCCTCTCGCTGCCTTCAAGCATCTAGTGGGCCACAGATCATGCAAGTCTTCTCTGAGACCATGTTCATGAACTGAGAGTGGTGCAGCAAAGGGTGCAGCGAGAACTTTGCACTGAAGCAGGTAGTGTGATGACTGTGGTGTGATGGTGTTGAAGCAATGGGCATGTGGAGAGCACACAATACCTGTAGGTCATATCTGCAACTGTGGTCAACGTTTGAAGTAGATCAAAACATTTCATCAAAGTTGTGCAGGGCATCTTTTCAGAACTGTTACTCCTTTTTACCCCTCAAACAAAGTTTTTAACACCCTGTGTTTTATTAGATTCTTACTCTCTCATACCTCTCTGCCTTAACTGTATGTTGTAGGCGTTATCTTAAGTATCATAATGATTTTCCTATCTCTCAGTCAGGAAGACCAAAGTCCAGCCTGTTCACTTGTTAAGTTTGACTTTATTTCCAAACTTATAACACGAGATTCCAAGCACATACATGCAAATAAATAAATAAACGATCATTTTTTTATTTACCTGGTATTCAACTTCCATGCTGTCGTCCCTTGCAGTTGTCTGGAAAAAGCACTCAGTTCTGCCAGCATGTAATACAAAGGTAAACTCCATTTTTTTGTTTGGCTCCAAACTTAAAGTTAAGCTGACAGTCAGAGTTAAATAAGTCATCAAACAGAGCTGTGCGCACATCGCGCTTTGGTGAATTGTCTGCTTTTCCTCTTCCACAAATCCTGGGGGACCTTCCCCTGTGTGCAGGACAAACCCGGCTTTCTCTGCAGCCGCAGGCGCCTCTTGTCACGTCCCGACGGCTGATGCACGCGACTAATTTGCGTAGTCAAAGTTGACTGAGTGGAGCCTCGATCTTCAGTGGCCCTGCAAGCGTGGACTTCACACGCGCACTGAACCGGTGACGGCTGCGACATGGTCATCATGCGGTGTTTTACACCATGGGTAGAAGGTGTGCAGCGTCAATTTGTTTTACATGTTTATCTTTTGGAAATCTACATTGAAATTGTTTTATACTCATAATTGTTCTTTTATAAGGCAGTAATGCAAAAAACACTGCAGGTTGTTTTTGCATCCTATAGGTGGAGCTGTGGAGAAAACGTAAGCGCGGACGCCACAGAAGCATGTGACAGGTTGTCGTCAGATAAAAGCCTGATAAGTGTTAATTACTTAATTACTAAATCAAACTAATACAGCTGACTCGAGGCAATAAATGCAAGAGCTGTCACAAATGAAGTCACACCGTCTTTTTATTGTTATTAAATAGCTGTTTCCTTCATGGCTCAGTGGTATTTATTGGAATAGATTGTGATTTATGATCCACCAGAACCTTGAGGGATCTGTTTTTTTGTTTCTTGGACTTGGGAGATCTCTGATGATCTGCCAGATTCTCTCCTCTAGTTTGCTTGTGTTCAAGGCCTGTTTCCTATGCTGCTGTGATTAATGCCTCATTGTTGTCTTTCAGACCAACGTTTCTGCAGGACCTCTTCATGTCAGCAACTTCCTCAGTTTGTTAGTGATACATGCTATGAATGGTGGTTCCATGGTGGTTCTTCCTTCCTCTCTTTTTCTTCCTCTCTTTTTCTTCCTTACTTGCTTGCTGCAGCCTGAGCTGTAATTCATCACTGTATTAAATCTTTGTTTTTTCATTCTTGATTGTGAATTTGATGCTTACTAATCTGCAACCTTCCTCCTTCGGCTTTGTGTAGCATCTCATGGTGTTGGACTTTGGATAAAATCCCCTATGAGGAGCTTCCTTCTCTTGATATTGGTGGTTTCCATTCTAGTTTACTACACCTTTCTTTTTTCTTCTTTTTTTTTCTTTTTCTTCCCTTTCTTGTCAGTGTGGACATCGTGCACACGCTGTATGTACGATGCACACCGAAACTCTACTAGTTTCACTAGTGAGCATTGGGGCTGCTAGCAGGGCAGCGCCCGGGGAGCAATTGGGAGTTAAGGGCCTTGCTCAGGGGCCCCCAGTGATTTACCATTGTGGGCAGCCCTGGGCTTAAACCTGGGTCCTCCACGCCCAAGCCCACCACTGTAACCACTAGGCCTGATCTGATCACTGGTGGGGCATATGTAAGCTCAAACTTTGTTCTTCTCATTCTGCTGGCTCTCCAGGAGCTGCCTTACTCAAATCCAGCCCTCCACCTCATTTTATCGGTCCCACGAAAACACGCAAAGATCATCACGCACTCACAATACAATTCTATACCGCTTTAGAGACGCACAGAGACCCTTAATGACATTTTCCTAATACAACTTGAATTTTGTTTACTTTGCTATGATGGCATCTACCCACTGGATGGCAGCATCTCATATTAAGCTCTTTCCTAAAATAGTTTTGTGCTTAAGTCATGGATTTATAAAACCAAATAGAAACCAACCCAAGTCAAGTCAAACTTATGAAAAAGGAAGATAATTTAAAGACAGATGGGAATCAAAGATACATTTTTTCCCTAATGGTGACAAACCAGTGTTTTTTTTTAGTGGCATAAAGGCAGATTTGTCTGACAAGTGTCTGCCTCACCTCCATAATAGTAATGATTTATATATATCATTAATGGTTAAATGCAGAGGCAATTGCCAAATACTTTTTTGAACAAACTAAAACAGTTCAGTAGGCGTGCAATTCTGTACAACCAATCATTTGAGCCAACCCATAGTGCTGATGTGTCCTCAGATGTCCTCAGTTTTTGATGACTGTCTCTACTGCTTAGAGATCTTTAACTCTTTTTTATATCACATTATTCCTTTTTATTTTTTTTAATTCAGTTTCTAAAGCCTTTCTGTCTCATCTTACTCTACAGTGCTGCTCCTCTCTCGATGGAAACTGTTATGCATATTAACTGAATCTAAGAGTCACCATAGAAATGTTGTTTATGTGGTCGCTTGCATCATTAAAGGAGCATTCTGGAGCTAATCAAGCCCATGTTTGTTATTAGATTGTATGGAGTGTGATGGGACTAAAACAACCTGAATCAAAGCAGTTTTGTTTGAAAATGTACTGTGTGTTTGCAGCAAAATGGCAATTAATGTTTGCACCTGGAGCACTGGAGTGACATCAAAATAAATGACTATTTTATGTGTCTGACAATACTGAAATATATTATATAATATAGTTCCAATTAAGTGACAGTTTGGATAGGGTCCCTACATACAAACCCCAACGTTTCCCTCTTTTGTCATAAATATTTAAGAACTGATCTAGTTCTGCAGAAGCAGTAGTCATGAACTTTCCTCGGCTTGTTTTGCTGGCATTTGTATGCCTGACATAACACTTGTAGAGATTCATAACAGAGCGAGGGCAAGTGGAAGGAGGCGCTGTACAAATAGTTTATATTATTCACTTTATGTACACATGCGATGTTAAAATTACATTGGCTTGTCTGTGCAGAGCCTATCCAAACTATCACTTAGGAGAAATGATATTTTTGAGTCTGGTCAAAGGCTTACAATTACAATTTATTTTAACATATTGCCTGAACTATTAACATTTATTCAAATTTTTCTGCAAACACATATTCTGATGTCACTGCAAATTGGTTTACTATCTAATAATAGAGCAAAGTTTGATTTAACTCCAGAATGTTCTTTTAACGGGAAAAAAGCCCATCAAAGCACTTAATAAGAGCCTACTGAGGGAGTGACAGATAAACCCTTTCTCATCCTCAGACATCTATAATTTACTGTTTTATTTGCCATTAACTTTACTGAAATAATTTCACTATCCAGAAAATCAACTAGTGTAGATTTAATCTCTTCTAGTTATTGAAGAAATCCAAGAAAATTCAGTCGAAGAAAAGATTATAAGGATGGGGAAAAAAAGCGTTAATCCCATGATATAATGTTATTACGTCCCTGTAATATCATTATCTCAGGAAAACCTTTGCATCTGTTAGTGTCAAAGTGCATCAACCTACAACCAGGAACAAATCCCAAAATTTTGCACTGCATGAAGAATACTCAAAAGTGCCCCAGGAAGTCCATCCATCATTAAGTATCTTCTGCTGATGCTGAGAGCTACTCTAAAGGCGTGAAGGGGGCTGGTGCAAGCCCCTGAGCTGTTTTACAGGCCTCTGCCATCCTCGTCAGGGCTCTAAACCGAAAGCAAAGTCCTTTACATTAACATGCCCAGGAAACATAACACAAAGCAGACCAAAAACATCTGTTCATGACACCTTGTACCAGTCGTGAAGCGCTGTGACCCAGTTTCTGGATTTTTTTTTTCTTTTTTCTTTGTCTGCTGAGTGAAGTAACGTTTCTGAAGCCAGTATTCGAATATATGACAACAATCATAGCAAAGAGACATCTCCTTAGCAACTCTAAAGTTCACGTTCAGTAATCAGGTGGCAGAAGTGTTAAAAAGAAACAAAAAGAGAGAGAGTCAGCCCCAGCCACTTGAGGTAGACGAGACCGGAAGAAAAGAATCCAAGCGAGTGAGAAATGACAACAGCAAACTCTTTGCATAATGATTTGAGCCAGTAATCAAAGACCAGAAACATGCAGCACCAAAAACAGACTTCCTTGATAAAAGGTGGGGTAGAGAGGACTTAAAGGACCGAAGACGAAGACAGACAGACACGCAGAGTTAGACTGGCAACAGTGGTACTGAGGAGAAAGTAGCCTAGAGGGGTCCGCAGCTGCGTAACAACGGGATGTTTCCAGGTCACCTGAAGCAGCATTATTTAATCTAAAAGATTTATATTAAAAAAAAAAAATACTGACTGCTCTTCAAAGTAGAAAGCATCTTTATTTCCCAAACTAAAACCAAGGAGCCGGATCCACCAAAAAGGAGTAAAATACTGTTCTGAGATAACTCAGTGCTACCAAATGTTGAAGATATTTAAAAAAAAAACCCTGCAGATTTAATTCTCCCGACCTTTGGCAAGATCCAAATTATATGGGTGTAATTTCCAAATTTGTTCTTGATTATTAGTGGGAAGACTTAGAGGTTATTTTTTATGTTTTAAAATGATAAGTGGTTAAGATTAGGATTTTAAACTTGATGTTGGTTTAAAGTTTATGCTGTTTGTCAGATAAGCATCAGAGACGGAGAGCGCAAGGGAGGAAGTGTGAACGAGATATTTCAACATTGCTTTTGCAGTGAAGTGGGAGTGTGTGAAAAAGAGGTTAAAATGCATTGATTCTGGTCTTTCACTGATGCGTTGTGGTCTTCATAACTGATAGATTGTCATGAAAATTGACATCAGTGCTTTCATTTTCATGATTACAGTTACAGTAGTTTTGAGAGGTGATATACTTTCAGAGGTCTGTCTTCTTTTTCTAGTCTGTCTAGTCTTTATATGACTACTTTTCCACTTGAACCACTTGAACCAACCGGAGGTGACCCCACCCATTTTGCAACTTTGCAAGTCTCCTCTCAGCTTCTCAATTGACTGTTGGTCTCTGAAGCCCCTTAGAGACAGCAGTCTCCCCTTCTGGCGGACAGCATCGCACCGAAATGTTTTTCAGTTTCCAAAAGAACCCAGCCGGTATGAACAAGGGTGGTCCTCCCGCGGTGTACGTGGTGGACAGCCACACCACACGACCTCCACTGCCACCAAGACTGAACCAAAGGAGAAGCAGCCCTGGGGCGACGCAGACCATACTGGTGCTGCTGGTGAGCCTGGCATTGTGCGGCATGGTCATTGAAGCCTTCTTCATCTATCATCTCTACCAATCTGAATCTGTAAGTGTCACTTACACAATACCTTTTACAATATCAGCTCTCAATTTTGTACATTTGATTTGTTCCATTATGTTTCCTTTTGAACCCCACAGAATCTCACTTTCACCGTAAGAATTCATTCAGCTTTACTACCTACTTTCATTTCAGTTTTCTTTTTAGTTTTCAGCACTCTCTTCCCACTTTTTTTCTGTTATCGTCGCTGTATTTCTTTTTCGAAAGACACGTTTAATTTTCCATAAAGCACTAGCAACATGTAGTCACCATCGGGATCATATTCTTCTTAGGCCACACCAGACTTTTGTCATGACCGTCTGTGATTACACACTGAACTATTCGCAGTTCTTGAACTAAACAGTAAATTCTTTTTTTGTTTTCTTCGGCCAAAATGTCTATTTTTCATTTTAATTTCATTTTTCTTTCTTTTTTGAATTCTAGCTAAGAAAAATGGTAGATTTGGGACTAAAACTGGGACTATTACCACTGTTGCATAACTTTAAATCCACATGCTTCAGAGAAAGTGGGACAGCATGTGACTCTGAAATGTGAGCAGCCTACATGTGAGAAAAGCGTCTGCTTCAACGTCACTTGGGTACCTCCAAAGAGGAAACTTCAACCTTTCAGAAGTCAATCTGTAGTGACAGATTTTTCATGTGTCATGGTTAGACGTGACTATATATGCAACACCTGTCGTAACATGCCATTAATGTATAGGGGTCGTCAAAGAAAGGTGTCAGTGAACTGAAGCCGTCTCATGACAGAAACATTTCATTGAACAGCAATCATGTGAATTAATATTTTTCTCCAGAAAATGCTGATGTTGAATTAATTTCACTATAATGGGGAAGAGAGCAGGGTAGAGATAGAGAAGTACTTTAAGCCTAGCCTTTTTACACCAACCTCGACTGACGTCTTTGTGGTAAAGTGACATCCATTCTTGCTCCACGGTGGTGGAGGGTCACCAGTAACATTCCTTCTTTTTTGAGACTTATTCAAAAAACTATTAGAATCTAAATCTATTTGAATTTAGAAGTTCCATGCAAGGTGCATATCATCATCTTAATTTCTGAGCAGTCAATGTTGTGTACAAACGCGGGGGAGTTAGAAAGAAGGAAGTGGTCCGTTTCCTGTATTATCATCACGATCTACCTTTTGTATATAATCAAGAATACTGCTGTGTCCTACTTTGCAGGACTGCTCTGCAGAAAGATTGCACAATCTTCCTTTATTCTGCATCATGTGGCACTGGTTTAGAAGACTGCATTCCCACCAGTGGTGATTCATTTGTTTGTGCATGCTTACTGATGCAAAAATGTGTGACGAGAACCATGTTTTCTTCTTTTTTTTTCTCCCATTGCAGAAAACCTCAGGAACATTCTCCAAGTTCATTGCAGGTAAGTAGCACTTTTTGTTCTCAGGGATTACATATTAACAAACAAAATGACAAACATGATGTCTGGTGTTTGCACAGGTGATCTCATCATTCCCACCAAACAGCCCTTTGGCGGTGTCCTTCCCTCCAAACCGGTTGCACACCTGACAGGTGAAAGCAGCATTTCTGTTGTTGCACCAATTGAGAACATAACATTTTCTACAAAGCAGTCCCCACCTTTTATTTAAAATGTATGTATTTATTTTAATTTTATTTTACAGATGGACAAGATGTAGTTCATGAAAAAGATACCATGAAATGGAGCATGAATGCAGACCCTATCCTTCATCAGATAGGCTACAGCAACGGGAGTCTCATCATCCAGAAAGAGGGCTACTACTATATCTACTCCAAGGTTTTCTTCTTAGACAGTGGCGTTTTTTACCATCTTGTTAATTTACATACCGAAATGTATGATGGGGAAAGCATTACCCTCCTGCAGGCCAGGAAATACTCCCCACCGTCAAGCAGAACCCGTTCCAACAGTTTTCTGGCTGGAGTGTTTCACCTGTTCAAAAACGATGCTATTTACGTGAATGTCAGCAACACATTACACGTAATGCGACACAAATCCTTCGAAAATGTCTTTGGTGCATATATGATATAGATAAATGGATCTTAAAACTAAGTTTAAGTCGAGTATTGTATCTTCTCAGGGAAGATTTTCTTTGTTGTGAAAAAAAACCACAAAGAAGAGGTGTGAATAAGTCTAGGAGCTATTTCATGTTATGAAGAGCTGGTAAAACGGAGATCCGAGGTCTCCGGTGTGCTGTAGATTTGTACAATAATGGTACAAAATTTGAAAATAAAGTTCATGATATTTTTTATAGTCATTTTAGTCAAGTTAACCTCTAACTGCAAATAAATTCATATCACTCAGCATCTGTCATCTTAATATAGTTACAGATTATTTTAGCATGATTTAATCAAACTTTCGTCTAATACCTTTCTTGCCATTTCTGCTTTAATAAATTTTGCACACATTATTTATTTGTTCTTTCCAGAAATAACTGCAATAATTTTGCTATATGTAAGCTTCTCTATGTCATGAAATAAAAAGATAATAATGTGAAAGGCTTGTTTGATTTTCTCAGGCTGCTTTCTTTGGTCTCCTAAACAAAATAACTCCTCTTTTAGCTCTCAAATGAAGTTGTTCCGAGAGCAGAGTTGTCCGAGGAACAGCAAACGTGTCACCCACTCACTCTAACTAAAAAGCAAAAGGTTTACGGAGGGCATTTTTCAATACCACAGTTGCAGATAAGACTGTGTGAAGAAGAAAATGTAACCTGAAAGCATAGGCATAATCAGCCTTATAAAAGCAAAACATGTATAAATTGCTGCTTTGGAGCATTTAGTTGTGTGTTAACACAATGCCAGGAAGGAAAGAGGCCAACAAGGATCTCAGAGAACCAGTTATTGGTGCGGGAAGGGTTATGAGAGCATTTCCCAACATTGTGGAGAATTATTTACGAATGAGAACATTAAAGACAGTTGCCAATATATCGAACCTGAGAATGGAAAGAGAATGTTTTTTCTTCATCCATACATGTTTGGATGTGAAATTACCTTCAAGTGACCACATTCGGGTTTGTACCTTTGTCTAAATAATCCCGTCAGTTTATTACCTTGATGTCAAAGGCCATGGTTTGATCGGTATCAGTGAAAAGCCTCATCACTCTTTGAAGCGTTTTATTTTCCCCTCCTTTCTTTCTTTCTTTCTTTTCTTTTTTATGGTATCTCTCACAACAGCTACTGTTACACTTTCCCTTCATCTGCGACTGTTCGAAGAAACAGCTCATGAAAACGCCCACAGCGTTGTATATTTGTAAACTTCGGAGGAAGTGGTAATGGGGGCTGCTGGGGGGAGGTGGGGGGTGATGCGAGAGGTAGATTGCCTGACTCACTTTCCAACCCCAGACCCGGAGAGAGGTCGCTGGTATAGTGTCACGGGTATGTGACACTATATTTTTGTCACTCTACGCTTGTGTGTCAGAGGCTGAGATGGTTTAAACTTCAAATTAATTTATCCCCAGAGACAAAATACAGATTTATTACACACTTATATTTACACATTCAATACAGACTTATTTATACATATACTTTTCAATTCTGAAAAGCCCTCCACACTTTTGTCACAGTAAGTTACACTCCAAAGTCAGGACAACTATAGGATTTACAAAGAGCCCGATCAGTAATACATCTTGTTTAGTCTTTGCTTAGAAATTTCAGGCTCCTTGAATAATTACAAGTGCACAAATGAGTCATTTTTCTTCCAGCGCTGGCTGACTTGTGAACCGTGTGAGAATAAAAGCACAAAGGAAGGTGGAGCTGCATCAGCTGTGTGGTTGGATTTGTGCTAAACTCTTGACGAGACTTGCCTTTACAGAGAATATGTGTGGGATTGTAATTCTCTGTCTGTTAAAGTCTGAAGTACTCTATTAGATATGAAACCAACATTTTTCCATCGATAAAGTGGAGTTGGGTTGTCAGATAAGAATCAGTTGAGAGTTGGTTTTCTTTCACACTGCCTTTGAAGTAAAGCACTAACCAGCTTATACACTGAAGGGCTTTGGGTTTCTTTTCCGAACAATGATGTAACAAGCAACAGGTTTTACCTCTTACAAAAACATGTTAAAAAGGGAAAGAGGTGATCGTGTTACAGTGTAAAAGTTCCACAGCTAAATGCCGTCCCCTTGTGTTGACGCGTGTCATTTCTACTATTTCTACACGCTGGTAAAAGCGGACGTTAATGGAACAAAAGCTCTTTTCATACGTCTGAGTGGCAAAAAGAGACAATTCACTTATGTTTTCAGTTTTCACAGCAGCTGCCACAAATGTGCTATTGTCACCTGCTTCAAGACAATGGCATTGAAGCGTGGAAAGTGAGGAGGAACAAACTAAGCTGAGCAGAAGCCTCTAATAAATGAGACAGAGTGGGTGGGGGTTACTGTGCATTTCTGCTATCAGCATTTCAGTGTAATATCATGGACCTTTATTCAGTGTAATCGAAAGCTGCGGTTGCAGTACCTTGATGAGCAGCGAGATGTATGGGACTTTGTGGCTGAAATTTGGAAAAAAAAGTCTTCAGATGACACTTGAGTAACTTGGAAAATGTGTCTGTTTTTCTTTGTCTTTTTGCTGTGAAAGCACGTTCCCCTGACATTCTCTGAAAAGCTCTTTATTACTGTAGAGTACAGTAGGTGTCATAGCGAAGGATTCTGCTAGATCTACATTCAAACTTTGCCTGGAGGGCATGTTCTTCATCAGGAGATGTCTTTCTATCAATATTTTGTGGTATCCCACTGTTAACTTATGACCTCTTACTTCCACTTCAGGGTCTCAAATGTGACTCACAATCAAACACACCAATTCATTTATGTACTGTAGCTTCAAGCATAAAATTGCACAGAAAAGGACATTTTTAATGATGACGTTCTCGTATACTTATTTTCCAATCCAAATACACATATTTAAAGATACCCAAAACAAATCCAATGAAAAAGAAGTTCCTTCAGGTATTAAAAAAGTACTAAAAATCAGAAACAAAACCAACATCTCTTAACACATAAAACTTTCGCATTAACCACCATGACCTGAGATTTCCTGTATGGTAATGTGTAATACACGCAATACATTTGGATTTTGGTGGTTAGTTAGACGATGCCGCTCAACTTTAAGAAAATTCTAATTTGAAGTATAATATTCACGCATGACAAAGAAATAACAGACAGCAAGTAAACAGGAATTCAGTTGATCGATATCATAAGAAATAAAACCTTCTAAAATAAAAGCCAATAATACTTTTCTGTTTGTGCAGTTTTAAATAGTATTTTTTTTAACCCGTCTTAAAGAAAACACTGAAGCAGTGACACATTATTACCCAACATCAGCGACTGGCTGATTGATAACTGATCTGTCAATGGAAACTTTTTACATATGTGGTACAAATATTGGAAAAAAAAAGAAATAAATAAATAGAGCATAAATATAAAAATCCACACAATTCAAAACATATTAAGAAATAAACCAGAGAGCGAGAATGAGCTGTGCAAATAACAACTTTTCTTTCCCAAAAACTTGGGTTTGTCACCAGTAAATGTGGCACTTTAATATATAACATTCCTGCAGTAACTGTAACACAATTAAAATGCAGGAAATACTAGCCAGTAAATAAAACATCAAATTTATGCAAAACTGACCCCATCTTTCTCTAAATCCTCTAAACACTCATCTGTTTGAGAAGATTTGAGAAAAATCTGGTCTGATCTTCAAGCTGGTCAATACACCAGGGACAATCTATAGTACGTCTATAGCCTTTCTAGAGTACTAAAGTGATCGGTTTTAAGTGTTTCTTTAAGCATAACAGATGTCAAACAGATTTGTAGTGATGGTGCCAACCTCATAATAATTCAGGAGCTGCTGCCCAGCACGTCTGCTTAACTGGACAAAGTAGCTGAACTGGACAAAAGTCACTATAAGTCCTGTTTAAGGGTGAAGTGTCTCTCTAGTAAACTGGAATTTAAAATAGAGCCGCTCTTATTTGTTGAATCCATCTGTTTGATCAATGTCTTTGACAAATCCACTCTCTGACAGCGGGAAGATGAAAGCAGACTTAACTTTCGTTGCATGAGTGCAGGTTTACTGTGTGTGTGTGTGCGTGTGTGTGTGTGTGTGTGCGCGTGTGTGTGTGTGGTCTAAGGCCTCTCCATGAAGATGATATCAAGATGGGTCATAGATTCGTTTTTATTAATGTCCGTAGGTGGGTGAATGCTGACCTTCAGCTGCCCTCCAGCAGCCAGAACCTCCACCTTGCCCAGCAGACCTGTGCTATTTGTATGTCTGTTAATCTCACCCTCCAACAGAACCTTCTCATCCAACTTCAGAGTCACTCTATAGTTCTGGTGTGGTTTATCATCCAAGCTGAGTGTCACCTGAAGATTTAGGAAATAATACCCATCCGATTCTATTTTGAGGCTGTGCCCTTCGACTGAGATCAGACCTGGATTTGGATTTGTTGAAAACCAAAAAATATCTTTGTTGGCTGTGAGTGACAGAAAAAAAATAAACTGCTGTTAGACGTAAATATGGTTCACTCGAGTAGTATTCTGAATATCCTTTATGTGATGAAATTACACACGATTTAAGGGTATTTGATAAAATGACACATCTTCTCTCACTAGAACTTTACTCCTTCACCCGATTTAATTGTAAATATTGTTTTATGATAATGGCAGAGGATAGGTTTACCTGCTCGGGCTTGGAAGGTGACCATTTTGCCTTTTCCTAACAGAAGTCCATCTGCGGAGTGCTGCTGTTGAAAGGAGACAAATTCTATTACTGTCATAGTATTTAATGTAAATGTAGGACTAAATCAACTTTTATAAGAACAGGTGGATGATGTACATAAAGTTTAAATTTGATTTCTCTAAGTGAGTACTAAACAAAATAGAGAACAGCACAGATCGTGTGTTTTCTTTAGAAGAAAAAATGAAGAGACAACAGCTTAGTTTAGTGGCATTTCCCCGAATATGGCAATGACGTCACTGTGCTTCCTCCAAGAGGTTAGGAGAGTGGTTAGACTGACAAAAGTAGCTCAGAAACAGATGGAAGAAACTGAATTTTGAGCTGATGTCTGCAGGATTTGAATTTCCTCAAAACTGGAATATTAAACACAAAAATAGCCACATATTATTTAGATTATGGGAGAATATAATTAAGTACAGTGAGGTCATTGAGGCACACATCGTGGTTATAGTACAGGAGGTGTTAATCATACCTGGGATTGCCTTTTCTGTGGTTCTACAGCACTACTGTTTGTACACTGGCAAAAAGAAAAAGAAGCACAAAATAAACTCACGATGCAAAAATAGTGACTTTAAGTGAAGTTTGACCTTTCTCTTAGTGCAGAAAGGACATTCCAGGTCTTTAAATAGCATGACTAAATCTATCCATGATTACAAATGTTTTTTTTTTATTGAGACAATGAGTAGTTGTCTATTAGCAGCATTCTTCTTTCAAACATTTAGCCAGAGGAATAACTAGTTTGTTTATAAGCCTTAGTTGAAGCTTAATTACCACATAGACACATGGCAGAGTTTAAATCAGAAGGTTTGTTTTTGGATCCGGAGCCTCTCCATTCATCAATGTGTCCTGAACTTACACGCTTTCCCGTACAAGCTTGAGGATTTTAAGTCGCCCACACAAAGAAAAGCTCAGCATGTATGCAATAAGCACAGTGTGAGTGCATATGGGCGAATAAAAGATATAATGTAAAGCACTTTGAAGAGGGTAAACAAAGTTAAAAGGCGTTACAAATCTGTGGACCATCTCATCTGTCGCCTTCTCGACAGCTGTGCTACTATAAACACCACATGAAAGAGCAGCTGCGCCACACAGGTGCAGGATTTTTAACATACCAGCATACCGTAATATATTCAAATCTGACATGGCTCATGTATAAGCTTACAAAAAATGTACAAAAATTTACATACGTTACTATTTTTGTAAATAGAGGGTGAATCTACTTTGAAATGTCTCACCTGGCCGTTTCGTCCCGCTGTGAAGAAGAAGAAGGTGATGAACACCACCTGGATGATGGAAATGATGGTGGCCCATATTAGGAGGACATAGACCAGGGGATGCAGGGTGTGCTTTCGCATCTTCTGTCCGGCGACAGCGATTAAACTGAGCCTGAGGAGCGCAGGAAGCCAGATGTTTTGAAATGACGCCTGTACAGGTTTCCTCTTTTGTGCACCCAAGCAGAGTTCACTTCTGTTCACTTCCTGAGCTCAGTGCATACATATGATGAGGCTGTTTTAATGACTGACTGTTCTTCTGTACTCTAAGTATCTATAGAAACGAATGTACGAATGGTACTTTACCAAATGGTAATCCAAATGGTACTTTCCCATGTCTTTGCAGAGGCTGACAGCAGGCCCAGATAACCAACGTGGGGGATGGCCCTTTCCTCCCACTGAAAGCACTCAGGCCAAAAGGAAGAACAAAACTCTACCAAGAAGAGAAAACAGGAGTTGAGTACTTTTGCAAAAACTTTTTCTTTTTTTTTTTTTTTTAAGAATGTTGGGATATTGCTGTGTACCATCAATAACACCAAATCCTTACATTGTAACAGCAAAATTGCTGTAAAAATGATATAATAAGAGTGTCTAATTCTTAATCAGAATAATGTACTTAAGGGTTTATTGTAGCAGTAAAACACTATCAAACGTATTCATTCATTCATCTTTACATTATTTAAGCTTTCGTTATGTATAACTAGTCGAGTCAGCATTGCTTTCCTCTGAGGTTTTGGAATGAGAAAATTATAAATATACTAAAATAAGAATGATCACATCTAAAGAAAATCACAATGCGTTGACTAAAGGGTTTCATTATATTTGCTGGATGACTGATTTATGTAAAACCATACAATAAATCAGCAATCAGTATAAACTTAATCCCATCTATAATCTTATGTTGCAATATAGCTGCCTAAATACATTTATTTAAATGTCAAATGAGAGGTGTCACAATGACAACATCACAATATGTTGGGTTTTTTTTTTTTTTTTTTTTTTGGCCTTTATGGAAACCCACCTGCATCTGA